>CM019903.1:18029688-18152251 GCA_009764595.1 Geothlypis trichas
TGTGTGCACCTCTACAGCACGATAGGAGATGTTTACTGAGCAGGCACAGTTTCTCCTTGCGAGATACAGTGAGAAAGCTATTTGCTTAGCTGTAGGTAACAACAGACACTTACTACTGTGCACTGCGAAGCTAATGCGTGCACAACACTGGAATTGTGTGCCCAGCTTGCAAACTCTTCTACTTTTTCCTTACGTTGTAACCTTTGACTGGAAGGTGTTTTGGACAACTTTGTTTTACTTCTCGCAAAACACTCTGCAGACGTGTGTGCAACCTGTAGAGCACGATAGGAGATGTTTCCTACACAGGCACAGTTTCTTCTTGCGAGACTTAGTGAAAAAGCAATTTGTTTAGATGTAGCTAACAACAGGCACGTACTACTGTGCACTGCAGAGCTAATGCGTGCACAACACTGGGATTGTGTGCCCAGCTTGCAAACTGAGGGACAAAAGTACCTTTCCACACTCTGTAGTTTCCATTCGTTGTAGCCTTCGACTGGAAGGTGTTTTGGACAACTTTGTTTTCCTTCGCGCAAAACACTCTGCAGACCTGCGTGCAACCTGTAGAGCACGTTAGGAGATGTTTACTGAACAAGCACAGTTTCTCCTTGCGAGACACAGTGAAAAGGCTTTATGCTTACATGTATGCGATAAGATCCACTTACAACTGTGCACTGCAGAGCGAATGCTTGCACATCACTGGATTGTGTGCCCAGCTTGGAAACTGATAGAAACAAGTACCTATCAACTTTCCTGCCTTTTCTGTGCACATTACAATTTGAATGGTGGGAGTTTTGGACAACTTTGTTTTCCTTCGCGCAAAACACTCTGCAGAGCAGCGTGCAACCTCTACAGCACGATAGGAGATGTTTACTGAACAGGCACAGTTTCTCCTTGCGAGATACAGTGAGAAAGCTATTTGCTTAGTTGTAGGTAACAACAGACACTTATTACTGTGCACTGCGAAGCTAATGCGTGCACAACACTGGGATTGTGTGCCCAGCTTGCAAACTGAGGGACAAAAGTACCTTTCCACACTCCTGTAGTTTCCATTCGTTGTAGCCTTCGACTGGAAGGTGTTTTGGACAACTTTGTTTTCCTTCGCGCAAAACACTCTGCAGACCTGCGTGCAACCTGTAGAGCACGTTAGGAGATGTTTACTGAACAGGCACAGTTTCTCCTTGCGAGACACAGTGAAAAAGCTTTATGCTTACATGTATGCGATAAGATCCACTTACAACTGTGCACTGCAGAGCGAATGCTTGCACATCACTGGGATTGTGTGCCCAGCTTGGAAACTGATAGAAACAAGTACCTATCAACTTTCCTGCCTTTTCTGTGCACATTACAATTTGAATGGTGGGAGTTTTGGACAACTTTGTTTTCCTTCGCGCAAAACACTCTGCAGAGCAGCGTGCAACCTCTACAGCACGATAGGAGATGTTTACTGAACAGGCACAGTTTCTCCTTGCGAGATACAGTGAGAAAGCTATTTGCTTAGCTGTAGGTAACAACAGACACTTACTACTGTGCACTGCGAAGCTAATGCGTGCACAACACTGGGATTGTGTGCCAAGCTTAAAATCTGATAGAAACAAGTAACTATCCACTTTCCTGGTTTTTCTATGCACATTAAAATTCGATTGTACGGAGTTTTGGACAACTTTCCTTTCCTTCTGCAAAACACTCTGCAGACCTGCGTGCAAGCTCTAGAGCACGATAGGAGATGTTTACTGAAGAGGCACAGTTTCTCCTTGCGAGGCTTAGTGAAAAAGCGATTTGTTTAGATGTAGGTAACAACAGACACTTACTACTGTGCACTGCTAACCTAAAGGCTGCACAACACTGGGATTGTGTGCCCAGCTTGCAAACTGACAGAGAACACTACCTCTCCACTCTCCTGCCTTTCCATTCGCTGTAACCTTCGACTGGAAGGTGTTTTTGACAACTTTCTTTTCCTTCTTGAAAAACACTCTGCAGACCTGTGTGCAACCTCAGGAGCATGATAGGAAATATTTCGTACACAGGAACAGTTTCTCCTTGCAAGACAAATAGAAAACGCGATTTTCTTACACGTAGGTAAAAACAAGCACTTACTACTGTGCACTGCAAAGCTAATGGGTGCACAACACTGGGATTGTGTGCCCAGCTTGCAAACTAAGGGAAAAATTACCTGTCCACTCTTCTACTTTTTCCATTCGTTGTAACCTTTGACTGGAAGGTGTTTTGGACAACTTTGTTTTCCTTCTCGCAAAACACTCTGCAGACGTGTGTGCAACCTGTTAGAGCACGATAGGAGATGTTTCCTACACAGGCACAGTTTCTTCTTGCGAGACTTAGTGAAAAAGCGATTTGTTTAGATGTAGCTAACAACAGGCACGTACTACTGTGCATTGCAAAGCTAACGCGTGCACAACACTGGGATTGTGTGCCCAGCTTGCAAACTGAGGGACAAAAGTACCTTTCCACACTCCTGTAGTTTCCATTCGTTGTAGCCTTCGACTGGAAGGTGTTTTGGACAACTTTGTTTTCCTTCGCGCAAAACACTCTGCAGACCTGCGTGCAACCTGTAGAGCACGTTAGGAGATGTTTACTGAACAGGCACAGTTTCTCCTTGCGAGACACAGTGAAAAAGCTTTATGCTTACATGTATGCGATAAGATCCACTTACAACTGTGCACTGCAGAGCGAATGCTTGCACATCACTGGGATTGTGTGCCCAGCTTGGAAACTGATAGAAACAAGTACCTATCAACTTTCCTGCCTTTTCTGTGCACATTACAATTTGAATGGTGGGAGTTTTGGACAACTTTGTTTTCCTTCGCGCAAAACACTCTGCAGAGCAGCGTGCAACCTCTACAGCACGATAGGAGATGTTTACTGAACAGGCACAGTTTCTCCTTGCGAGATACAGTGAGAAAGCTATTTGCTTAGCTGTAGGTAACAACAGACACTTATTACTGTGCACTGCGAAGCTAATGCGTGCACAACACTGGGATTGTGTGCCCAGCTTGCAAACTGAGGGACAAAAGTACCTTTCCACACTCCTGTAGTTTCCATTCGTTGTAGCCTTCGACTGGAAGGTGTTTTGGACAACTTTGTTTTCCTTCGCGCAAAACACTCTGCAGACCTGCGTGCAACCTGTAGAGCACGTTAGGAGATGTTTACTGAACAGGCACAGTTTCTCCTTGCGAGACACAGTGAGAAAGCTATTTGCTTAGCTGTAGGTAACAACAGATCACTTACTACTGTGCACTGCGAAGCTAATGCTGGCACAACACTGGGATTGTGTGCCAGCTTAAATCTGATAGAAACAAGTAACTATCCACTTTCCTGGTTTCTATGCACATTAAAATTCGATTGTACGGGTTTTGGACAACTTGCCTTTCCTTCTGCAAAACACTCTGCAGACCTGCGTGCAACCTCTAGAGCACGATAGGAGATGTTTACTGAAGAGGCACAGTTTCTCCTTGCGAGGCTTAGTGAAAAAGCGATTTGTTTAGATGTAGGTAACAACAGACACTTACTACTGTGCACTGCTAACCTAAAGGCTGCACAACACTGGGATTGTGTGCCCAGCTTGCAAACTGACAGAGAACACTACCTCTCCACTCTCCTGCCTTTCCATTCGCTGTAACCTTCGACTGGAAGGTGTTTTTGACAACTTTCTTTTCCTTCTTGAAAAACACTCTGCAGACCTGTGTGCAACCTCAGGAGCATGATAGGAAATATTTCGTACACAGGAACAGTTTCTCCTTGCAAGACAAATAGAAAACGCGATTTTCTTACACGTAGGTAAAAACAAGCACTTACTACTGTGCACTGCAAAGCTAATGGGTGCACAACACTGGGATTGTGTGCCCAGCTTGCAAACTAAGGGAAAAATTACCTGTCCACTCTTCTACTTTTTCCATTCGTTGTAACCTTTGACTGGAAGGTGTTTTGGACAACTTTGTTTTCCTTCTCACAAAACACTCTGCAAACCTCCGTGCAACCTGTAGAGCACGATAGGAGATGTTTCCTACATAGGCACAGATTCTCCTTGCGAGACTTAGTGAAAAAGCGATTTGTTTAGATGTAGCTAACAATAGGCACTTACTACTGTGCACTGCAAAGCTAATGCGTGCACAACACTGGGATTGTGTGCCCAGCTTGGAAACTGATAGAAACAAGTAACTATCCACTTTCTTGTTTTTTCTATGCACATTACATTTCGAATGTACGGAGGTTTGGACAACTTTCTTTTCCTTCTGCAAAACACTCTGCAGACCTGCGTGCAACCTCTAGAGCACGATAGGAGATATTTCCTGAATAGGCATAGTTTCTCCTTGCGAGACTTAGAGAAAACGCGATTTACTTAGATGTAGGTAAAAACAGGCACTTACTAGTGTGCACTGCAAAGCTAATGGGAGCACAACACTGGGATTGTGTGCCCAGCTTGCAAACTGAGGGATAAAAGTACTTTTCCACACTCTGTTTTTTCCATTCGTTGTAACCTTCGACTGGAAGGTGTTTTAGACAACTTTGTTTTCCTTCTTGCAAAACACGCTGCTGACCTGCGTGCAAACTCTGGACACGAAAGGACATGTTTCGTACACAGGCACAGTTTCTCCTTGCAAGGAAATAGAAAACGCGATTTTCTTACACGTAGGTAAGATCAAGCATTTACTACTGTGCTCTGCAAAGCTAATGCGTGCACAACACTGGTATTTGGTACCCAGCTTGCAAACTGACAGAGAACACTACCTCTCCACTCTCCTGCCTTTTCCATTCGCTTTAACTTTCGACTGGAAGGTGTTTTTGGCCACTTTCTTTTCCTTCTTGCAAAACACTCTGCAGACCTTTGTGCAACCTCTGGAGCACGATAGGAAATATTTTGTACACAAGCACAGTTTCTCTTTGCAAGACAAATAGAAAACGCGATTTTCTTGCACGTAGGTAAAAACAAGCACTTACTACTGTGCATTGCAAAGCTAACGCGTGCACAACACTGGGATTGTGTGCCCAGCTTGCAAACTGAGGGACAAAAGTACCTTTCCACACTCCTGTAGTTTCCATTCGTTGTAGCCTTCGACTGGAAGGTGTTTTGGACAACTTTGTTTTCCTTCTTGCAAAACACGCTGCTGACCTGCGTGCAACTTCTGGACACGAAAGGACATATTTCGTACACAGGCCCAGTTTCTCCTTGCAAGGCAAATAGAAAACGCGATTTTCTTACACGTAGGTAAAATCAAGCATTTACTACTGTGCTCTGCAAAGCTAATGAGTGCACAACACTGGGATTTGGTGCCCAGCTTGGAAACTGAGGGAAAAATTACCTGTCTACTCTTCTACTTTTTCCTTACGTTGTAACCTTCGACTGGAAGGTGTTTTGGACAACTTTGTTTTACTTCTCGCAAAACACTCTGCAGACGTGTGTGCAACCTGTAGAGCACGATAGGAGATCTTACCTACACAGGCACAGTTTCTCCTTGCGAGACTTAGTGAAAAAGCCATTTGTTTAGATGTAGCTAACAACAGGCACTTACTACTGTGCACTGCAAAGCTAATGTGTAAACAACACTGGGATTGTGTGCCCAGCTTGCAAACTGAGGGATAAAAGTAGGTATCCACATTCCTGCTTTTAGCATTCTTTGTAACCTTCGACTGGAAGGTGTTTTGGACAACTTTGTTTTCCTTCGCGCAAAACACTCTGCAGACCTGCGTGCAGCCTCTAGAGCACGATAGGAGATGTTTACTGAACAGGCACAGTTTCTTCTTGCGAGACGTAGTGAAAAAGCATTCTGCTTACAGGTATGCGACAAGAGCCACTTACTACTGTGCACTGCAAAGTTAATGCGTGCACAACACTGGGATTGTGTGCCCAGCTTGGAAACTGATAGAAACAAGTAACTATCCACTTTCCTGCTTTTTCTATGCACATTACATTTCGAATGTACAGAAGTATGGACAACTTTCTTTTCCTTCTGCAAAACACTCTGCAGACCTGTGTGCAAGCTCTAGAGCACGATAGGAGATGTTTACTGAAGAGGCACAGTTTCTCCTTGCGAGGCTTAGTGAAAAAGCGATTTGTTTAGATGTAGGTAACAACAGACACTTACTACTGTGCACTGCTAAACTAATGGCTGCACAACACTGGGATTGTGTGCCCAGTTTGCAAACTGGCAGAGAACACTACCTCTTCACTCTCCTGCCTTTTCCATTCGCTGTAACTTTCGACTGGAAGGTGTTTTTGACAACTTTCTTTTCCTTCTTGTAAAACACTCTGCAGACCTGTGTGCAACCGCTAGAGCACGACAGGAGATGTTTGCTGAACAGGCACAGTTTCTCCTGGCGAGATTTAACGAAAAAGCTATTTACTTCCATGCAGGTAACAGCAGTCGCTTTGTACTGTGCACTGCAAATCTAATGCTTGCACAACACTGGGATTCTGTGCCCAGCTTGCAAACTGTAAGACAATTGTACCTGTCTACTCTCCTGCCTTTTCCATTCGCTGTAACATTCTACTGGAAGGTGTTTTCGACTACTTTCTTTTGCTTCTGGCAAAACACTCTGCAGTCCTGCTTGCAACCTCGAGAGCACGATCGGAGTTGTTTACTGAACAGGCACAGTTTCTTCTTGCGAGACGTAGTGAAAAAGCTTTCTGCTTACAGGTATGCGACAAGTGCCACTTACTACCGTGCACTGCAAAGCTAATGCGTGCACAACACTGGGGATTTGTGCCCGGCTTACAAACTGAGACAAAACAGTACCTGTCCACTCTCGTGCCCTTTCCATTCGCTGCAAATTTCGACTGGAAGGTGTTTTGGACAACTTTCTTTTCCTTCTTACAAAACACTCTGCAGACCAGCATGCAACCTCTAGAGCACGATGGGAGATATTTCCTGAACAGGCACAGTTTCTCCTTGCGAGACAGACTGAAAAAGCTTTATGCTTACATATATGCGATAAGATCCACTTACTACTGTGCACTGCAGAGCTAATGCTTGCACAACACTGGGATTGTGTGCCCAGCTTGCAAACTGAAACAAAACAGTACTTATCCACTTTCCTGCCTTTTCTGTGCACATTACAATTTGAATGGTGGGAGTTTTTGACAACTTTTTTTTCCTTCTTGCAAAACACTCTGCAAACCAGCGTGCAACCTCTACTGCACGGTAGGAGATTTTTCCTACACAGGCACAGTTTCTCTTTGCGAGACACAGTGAGAAAACTATTTACTTCGCTGTAGGTAACAACAGACACTTACTACTTTGCACTGCAAAGCTAACGCGTGCACAACACTGGGATTGTGTACCCAGGTTGGAAAGTGATAGAAACAAGTACCTATCCACTTTCCTGCTTTTTCTATGCACATTACAATTGGAATGTACAGAAGTATGGACAACTTTCTTTTCCTTCTGCAAAACACTCTGCAGACCTGTGTGCAACCTCTACAGCACGATAGGAGATTTTTACTGAAGATGCACAGTTTCTCTTTGCGTGGCTTAGTGAAAAAGCGATTTGTTTAGATGTAGGTAACAACAGGCGCTTTGTACTGTTCACTGCAAAGGTAATGGCTGCACAACACTCGGATTGTGTGCCCAGCTTGCAAACTGACAGCTAACCCTACCTCTCCACTCTCCTCCCTTTTCCATTCGCTTCAACTTTCGACTGGAAGGTGTTTTTGACAACTTTCTTTTCCTTCTTGCAAAACAGTAACACGAACAGGACGGAACACCGTGGTCAGCATCAGAGAGATTTATTCAGCATCCTGCTCAGCACATTGTTACAACAATGGAGACAAAAGGATGCAACCTCTCACTGAATGCAGCAGAATGCCAAAGAGACTTCGTGTTACAGCATATCATAAAGCCATTTCCATCTGCGTTTTTGCCAATCACATCTAGAGAACAAGAAGATTGACAATACTTTCATCCAATAATCTAAAACACACGTGCGGCCTAGTTTCAAACAATAGCTTGTTCATTAGTATCAAAGCACAAAAGTCTATTCAGAACTTTAACCTTCTAAAGATATACATTAAGTAAACTTGTTATTACTTAAGGCAGCATCTAACATAGGCCTATTGTTCTAATCTCACATTCTCTCACGTTTGCATTACTAATATTTCTGCTGCTTTAGCATCTAACTTTCCCAGCTTTCCCAGGCCTGCATTTTCCTTTCTCAAAACCCTCTGATTTTTAGGATTCCTACAATTCCCCCTCCCTGGTGATACATATAGAGACCGTCGTTTCTTAGCCTTACTATAATATTTTTCGTACTATTTGCGGAAGGTTTGCTCTTGCTGACACTAAGCGTTGCTATATTACAGCACAGCAACTTAATGCTGTGAAGGCCCAGTCCGAGAAAATGTGAATGAACCATGTCTGATAAGTGAATGAATCATGTCTGATAATAGTTATGAATCATTTTTCAAAAAAATTCTTGTCGATTCCAGGGCCTGAACTCAAAACCTTCTTCCATTTCGATGCCTTCATCGGACATCTCTGTAAGATTACGAACACTCTCTGTATTCTTATTACCTAACTCTCTTGAATGACAAAAATTTCTCAGACTGTTTTGTTCATCATTCTCCGCACACAATGAAGTATGCAGGGAATCACTATCAATATCCATACTAAAACACCAAGGACATAGAGACCTATCTTGCAAAGTTGCCTTAGCCAAGGTGCAAAGCTCCATTCTTGGAACAAATCATCCAACCAAGAACTACCATCTTCTTTAATTCAGGCAGTCAAATCTTTTAATTTTTGTATGCTTTTGTGAATGGATTCAGAGTGATCGGATAGGTTCATGCAACACAAACCTTCAAATTCTTCACAACCGTGTCCTTGTGCCAGTAAAAGAAAATCAATTGGTGCTCTATTTTGAAGAGTAGCATGCCTAACACTATCTACATCAGTTAACATATCACTAATTGCAGAGGATGTGGCATTAACTTGCTTACTGAGCCAACATCCGACCCGATCTAATTGTTTCAATGCTTCTGTGGAAGCCCATTGGGGTAAAAATATACCTACTGAAACTCTTCTTGTGGGTTTCCAAGGCATGAAATCAATTTGACAGTTTTCCTCATAATGACGAACAGCTCTCGTTTTTCTTTGTTTCTTTTTCATGACTGGTTTGGCAGATGGCGCGATGACAGTGAGCACCCCAATGCTACAAGGGCCACCTTCAAGATGTGCCGGAATGCCTTGCCAAGCCCTGTCTCCACAAATGAACCAATACCCTTTTGGTAATTGCCGTGGATATTGGTCAGCCTCAGAAAGCACATTCCAACTATTTGAAAAATTACACCAAAAACTCAAATTTCTGTATGCAAAATAATGAGGAGTAACATTATACTTTGGGGGGTCTCCTTTTCGCAAAGCACTAGCAATGAAGGTAAAGCAAAAATCCATGGTTAAAGAACCAAGGATTTCTAATTCTTGGGGTTCAGAAGCTGCCCTAGGAAGTTTTTTGGCCCAAACATTCCTATTCAATGTAGGATGGTTTACCTTATCAATTTCACCTGATTTACCATTAGATTGTTTTTTGACCGAGGGCAACTCTTTTACTGGGACACCCACCAAACAGGTTGAGAAAGGTTTCTCTGGTTCTGAATTAGACAAACATATAGTATCTGAGCCGGCTGCCTTGGCTAAGGTTACACAAACATTTGTCTTCGGTTGTTCCACAGGCAAATCTGCACGACAAAAAGCAATTAAAAACCACCAATGCCAACAAAGAAATTGCATTTGCTCCATCTTTTTCATGAGCTAATTTTTGGCATAACTTTTATCGAAATTAAGGAAGTTGCTCTCAAGAAACCAAAGCTTTAAACTTCTGCCAAAAGTCAGCTCTGTTAAACAAACATTGGATATACAATTGACATAATTATAAATAACATTAACACAAAATCAGATTTTGCAAGTTCCACCGATGCACAAAGAACGTCAGGCACAAGGAACGTCAGGCGTGACCCGGGATCCCTCCGCTCGGCTCACGTCTGCGTGCTTGCTTCCTCAGTTCTCCGCTTGCCAACACGTTCTGGGGTGCGATATGGTTTGACGTTTTTGGCAGGAACCCACTTAATTCCAGCACCTGTAGAAATAGAAGCATACCCTTTGCCCCATGTTATTAAACGAAAAGGACCTTCAATTTGACCAGAATCTGAGTTTCTAACTAGAACAGGAGGATTTTCCTTCAATTTTGCCTGTGTATTGTTTAAAAAATGCCTAAAGATAGGAGGATCAGGTTCTGCATCTGAACTGTTTAAAAAATTGAGGACATACAAAGTTTTGTTCAGCCTCATCTGAGGTGTGGCCTCAGCTCCCCCCCCCGCTGATCTAAGATGCGTTTTAGTGTTTGGTGTGCTCTTTCAACAATTGCTTGACTTGTGGGAGAGTGAGGAATACCAAAGATGTGACGAACACCCCATTTGTTTAGAAAAGTGGCCAATTTTTGAGATGTATATGCGGGACCATTGTCAGTTTTTACTTCTTGAGGTACACCCAATGAAGCAAAAGCTTGCAAAAAATGATGACAGGCATGATTGCCAGTTTCACCTGTGTGAAGGGAAGCAAAAAGCGCACCAGAGAAGGTGTCTACTGACACATGGATATTTTTAAATTTACCAAAGGATGGATATTTAGTGATGTCAGTTTGCCATAACTGCAGACTTTGCAAACCTCGTGGGTTGACAGCTCCCATAGAAACAGGAGGCTGCACAAGCTGACAGTCAGGGCAAGTATTGATGATAGCTTTAGCTTGACTTTTTGTAATTTGGAACATTCGCATAAGTGCTTGTGCGTTTTGGTGAAAGAAAGCATGACTTAATTTTGCTTGTTCAAAAATGTTTGGTAAAGTGTTTGAAATGACCATTGTCAGATTGTCCGCTCTTGCGTTTCCTTCCACTAAAAATCCAGGAAGCGAGGAATGAGCCCTAATGTGAGAAACAAAATATAGATTAGTTCTATATTGCAAGGTTGTAAAAAGACATGAAAGACAACGATATAAAGTAGCATTACTAACATCTTTTAAAACTGACCCCTCTATTCTCTTAACTACATTGGCAACATAGGCAGAATCCGTAATTAAATTAAAAGGTTGAGGGAAAAGCTGAAAAGCCCGAACCACAGCAGCAAGCTCAACAATTTGAGGAGAACCTTCTACAATTTGAATGTCGGATTCCCAAGCATTAGTTTTTTGATTCAGCCAGGTTATAACTGATTTGTGGCTTTTGCCTGAGCCATCAGTGAAGAGAGTCACTGCATTCAAAGGCTCTTGACTTAATTTAGGTTTTTCTTTGAAACACAATTTTGCTTGCAATAGTTTGTGAGCTGGGTAATGAACAGAACAAATACCTGGGAAAGCCAAAAATGCATATTGTAGATCATCAGAATTTTGCATTGCCCAATTGAAGTAATCTTTTTTCAAAGCTAAATAGATAACTGAAAATTCTTGGCCTGCTAGAGTTAACAATCTGGTTCTGGCTTTAATTACAAGTTGTGCTATCATTTCTAAAACTGTAGTAATAGTCTTTGGAAACCTGTAAGGAAGAAAAACCCACTCTATTATCAACAAAGGATCTGACCCAGAAGGATCCCACTGAAAAATGAGACCACAAAGTTGCATCTTTTCTCCTAAAACTGCAAAGAAGAAAGGCTTTTCCGAAACACAGCGATGAGCTTGTCGTCTTTGTAGAGTTGATGTCACAGCCTTGGATTTTTGTTGTAGAAATGTCCAGTCCATCCTTGGATTTGTTGTAGAAATTTGTAGAAATTTCAGTCACAACACTAGTATAGGTTCGGTCCATTTCTGTTTGCGTTGAAGCAATGAAGGAATCATCCATGTAGTGTAGAGTCTTGAATCTTGAAGATTTCTGTCGAGCTGAGGACAAAACTTGTACAACAAGACGTTAACAAATCATAGACATCATGAGAACTTTGTCTGTTTTGGTAAGAATGTTTTCACATGACAATCCTTTTAACATGACTTAGTTTATCACAAGCAAAGCAGCACAGGTATTTTTGAGACCCGATATAGTTTGTGTTTTATTCATTTTTTCTGATTCAGAGGAACAGACAGTGTCACTGATAGTAGATTCTGAAGTCATGCCAAAGAAGTCGCCACAGCAACCAGTTTCTCCGGGACTCCGGCCATCATCTGAATTCTTGGCAAGGACATTACTGTCCTTCCCGGGAGCTCTGCCAGTAAAGGCGTGAGCACACACCTCTGGATTCTGGGCAGAGACCTCTGAACAACAACACGCCTCTCTTGAAGTCCTGCCAGGAGGGACGGAGGTGGGCTTGGTCAAGGACCACTCCCCCCCGGGGGTCCCGCCCAGAGGGGCTGGGAGAAGGGCATGTTCTACAAAATGAGAGTGTTCTTTAATTTGTGGAATACAGCCAGCATTTGTTTTCTGTAAGGAACATAACCTTGAATTTTTATTCTTGCTAATTTCCAAAGAACAAAGGCATGTTTCACAAGGAGCTGGGTAACAGCCGACATCATCCTGAGAGAACTCTGGGACCCTGCCAATATCACACACTGACTGTGAAATAATATTTTTCCTACCACCAGAAAAACCAAAACTGGAAGTATTTAAAATCTCAGTCTGTTTTCCCTCTGAAACCTTTTGAAAATCACCTACTTTAAGCATACTTTTTTGTTTGGGGATTGCTCCCTCTGTCCTACTTGCAGAAAGCAAATCCACAGCTCTAATTTTGCCATTCTCTGTGTTAGAATTCTGACAAACAACAGAAAACCCAGGCAATGACTTATTTGAACAGTTTACCAACAAAGAACTCCCAGAATCACAAAACAAAGCACCTTGAGGAACAGGATTCAATGGGACCTTTTCCTGCGAAGGGGAAACAGTAGGAAAGCCCCCCCCCCCCCACAGCACCTTGCAAAGCAAAATCAAAATCAACATTCTTAGTTTGAGTATTTTCAGGAAGTGCAATTTCCTTATCACAAAGCTTCTGTAACTGAATATCTTTCCCTTCAGAACGACTATCATTACAACCAAGAGACACATTAAGCAAATTATCATTTCCGGAGCGCAACATTGATTCTGAACCTTTTTCGCGACACGGTAAAAGTTCATTTTTTCCCAGAGGGGGGTTTGAAGAACCGCTCTCAGCTGCAGAGACACCGACCCGCTCGGAAGAAACAGGGGACACACCCAGAGAAGCAAATCTTTCCAATTCACAGTTTTTGGAAGAAGCAACACAGGCAGCCCCCCCGGGATCAGAACTGGACGGATCAGCAACCCCCGAGCCAGGACCAGACGGATCAGGAGAGAGAGAAGCAACCGGAGCGACCCCCGAAATTCCTCCCGATAAGGACTTTAACTCGGTTTCACTTGAATTTGAAGGTTCTGAACAAGATACTTTGTTTAGCAAGTTCGAGGACTGTCTATTACAGTCATTCGGTTTAAAAGTTTCCATTAAAACACGGCAAGCAGGCATAAGTTTACCAGCAGATTCGTCCTTTTTGAGAGTAAAAAGATTATAAAGTCTCCAGTTTATTTGATCCCAAAAAACAAAAGTAAAAGCAGACTGCAAGTTTATATTTGGAGTATTAGCTTTAGTCCAGATTAATAACTCCTTTAACTCAGTTTTTGAGATATCTGAATGTCCTTTTTCCTGTAATATTTTGTCAAGATCATGAAAGACGTCCCATTCTGAGTTCGTTAAATTGTTTCCCATCACGTTACCCAGAAGCCCCTTATAATATGTTACTTACATACACTAAAGACATAGAAAACCAGGGGATGCAACAGTTTCTCCTTATTAACAACTGGGTCTCCAAGGGCAGGAACCGTCGATTTATTTCTTCTTTATTCTAGTCTACTCAAAATGCCCCAACATGAGGCGCCACTGCCCTGGCAATAAACTATTTACAGTAACACGAACAGGACGGAGCACCGTGGTCAGCGTCAGAGAGATTTATTCAGCATCCAGCTCAGCACATTGTTACAACAATGGAGACAAAAGGATGCAACCTCTCACTGAATGCAGCAGAATGCCAAAGAGACTTCGTGTTACAGCATATCATAAAGCCATTTCCATCTGCGTTTTTGCCAATCACATCTAGAGAACAAGAAGATTGACAATACTTTCATCCAATAATCTAAAACACACGTGCGGCCTAGTTTCAAACAATAGCTTGTTCATTAGTATCAAAGCACAAAAGTCTATTCAGAACTTTAACCTTCTAAAGATATACATTAAGTAAACTTGTTATTACTTAAGGCAGCATCTAACATAGGCCTATTGTTCTAATCTCACATTCTCTCACGTTTGCATTACTAATATTTCTGCTGCTTTAGCATCTAACTTTCCCAGCTTTCCCAGGCCTGCATTTTCCTTTCTCAAAACCCTCTGATTTTTAGGATTCCTACACACCACCTCTCCACTCTCCTGCCTTTTCCATTCGCTGCAACTTTCGACAGGAAGGTGTTTTGGACAACTTTCTTTTCCTTCTTGCAAAACACTCTGCAGACCTGCGTGCAACCTGTAGAGCACGATAGGAGATGTTTACTGAACAGGCACAGTTTCTCCTTGCGAGACATAGTGAAAA
This sequence comes from Geothlypis trichas, assembly GCA_009764595.1. Taxonomy (NCBI): domain Eukaryota; kingdom Metazoa; phylum Chordata; class Aves; order Passeriformes; family Parulidae; genus Geothlypis; species Geothlypis trichas. The sequence continues at coordinate 18,044,257 of CM019903.1, forward strand.
AGCTTTATGCTTACATGTATGCGATAAGATCCACTTACAACTGTGCACTGCAGAGCTAATGCTTGCACATCACTGGGATTGTGTGCCCAGCTTGCAAACAGATAGAAAACAGTACCTATCCACTTTCCTGCCTTTTCTGTGCACATTACAATTTGAATGGTGGGAGTTTTGGACAACTTTCTTTTGCCTTCTTGCAAAACACTCTGCAGACCAGCGTGCAACCTCTACAGCACGATAGGAGATGTTTACTGAACAGGCACAGTTTCTCCTTGCGAGACACAGTGAGAAAGCTATTTGCTTAGCTGTAGGTAACAACAGACACTTACTACTGTGCACTGCAAAGCTAATGCGTGCACAACACTGTGAATTGTGTGCCCAGCTTGCAAACTGACAGAGAACACTACCTCTAATATCTCCTGCCATTTCCATTCGCTGTAACTTTCGACTGGACGGTGTTTTGGACAACTTTCTTTTCCTTCTTGAAAAACACTCTGCAGACCTGCGTGCAACCTCTGGAGCACGATAGGAGAAGTTTCCTGAACAGGCACAGTTTCTCCTTGCGAGACTTAGAGAAAACGCGATTTACTTAGCTGTAGATAAAAACAGGCACTTACTACTGTGCACTGCAAAGCTAATGTGTGCACAACACTGGGATTCTGTGCCCAGCTTGCAAACTGAGACAAAACAGTACCTGTCCACTCTCCTGACCTTTCCATTCGCAGAAACATTCGTCTGGAAGTTGTTTTGGGCAACTTTCTTTTCCTTCTTGCAAAACACTCTGCAGACCTGCGTGCAACCTCTACAGCACGATCGGAGATGTTTACTGAACAGGCACAGTTTCTTCTTGCGAAACGTAGTGAAAAAGCTTTCTGCTTACAGGTATGCGACAAGAGCCACTTACTACCGTGCACTGCAAAGCTAATGCCTGCACAACACTGGGATTGTGTGCCCAGCTTGCAAACTTATAGAAACAAGTGCCTATCACTGTTCATGCTTTTCCTACGCAAATTACGATTCGAATGAACGGAGGTTTGGACAACTCTCTTTTCCTTTTGCAAAACACTCTGCAGACCTGCCCGCAAACTCTAGGGCACGATAGGAGATGTTTTCTGAACAGGCACAGTTTCTCCTTGCGAGACACAGTGAAAAAGGTATTTGCTTAACCGTAGGCAACAACAGGCGCTTAGTACTGTGCACTGCAAAGCCAATGCGTGCACAACACTGGGTTTGTGTGCCCAGCTTGCAAACTGTAAGAAAATTGTACCTGCCTAGTCGTCTGCCTTTTCCATGCACATTCTTATTCGAATGTAGGGAGTTTTGGACAACTTTCTTTTCATTCTCGAAAAACTGTCTGCAGTCCTGTGTGTAACCTCTAGAGCACGATAGGAGATGTTTGCTGAACTGGCACAGTTTCTCCTTGCGAGACTGTTTTAGGGTGACGTTGTATTCCCATTGATATGTTCTGTTAATATTTTGTTCTGTACCTTTAAGAGTGGCCCTGAAGAGTGAAAGTTTTGTTTTGGTTTTCTTATAAGCCTGGCTGGGACAGAGACGTTTTGGGGCTTTTGCTGCTTTGGCTTTTCTCTCTCGCTCTTTCGCTCGCTTGCTCTTGCTTGCTTCGCTCCTGTTTGCTTTGGCTCCTAGCTAGTTTAGCTAAACAGTCCAAATTTCTTCCTGGACTGTTTCTCCTCTTTTTTTTTTTTTCTCTGACCATCCCGAACCTGCTCTGGACTGGGACCTGGGAAACACCGGAAGTCCACACCTTGTGGCTGCAGCAGCTGCCTCAGCACCGGAGGGACTAAGGACAGAGCAACCATCCCACCCCCGAGAGAGACTGTCTGAATTTGTCATCTTTTTCAGAGTGGTGTCATCCGGTATTGTTCATTTTGTGTGCTGGGGGTGCTTGGCCTGTCAAATAAACAGGTTCTTTCCACTTCTCTCCGAGGAAATTTTTTTTTCCCGAAACAGTTGAGGGGGGAGGGGCCGTGTGGGTTTGTTTTTTGGAGAGGCCCTCCTTTGGAAATCCCCTACCAAATCTGCCCTAAACCAGTACAGAGACTTAGTGAAAAAGCGATTTGCTTCGATGTAGGTAAAAACAGGCACTTACTACAGTGCACTGCAAAGTTAATGGCTGAAGAACACTGGCATTGTTGGCCCAGCTTACAAAGTGATAGAAAAAAGTACCTGTCCACTCTCCTGCCATTTCCATACACCTTAGTTTTCGATTGGAAGGAGGTTTGGACAACATTCTTTTCCTTCTTGCAAAACACTCTGCAGACCCGCGTGCAACCTCTAGGGCACGATAGGAGATGTTTACCTAACAGGCACAGTTTCTCATTGCGTGACATATTGAAAAAGGTATTTGCTTAGATGTAGGTAACAAAAGGCACTTACTACTGTGCACTGCAATGCCAATGCGTGCACAACACTGGGATTGTGTGCCCAGCTTGCAAACTGATAGAATACAGTACCTGTCCACTCTCCTGGTATTTCCATGCACATTACTATTCGAATGAAGTGAGGTTTGGACAACGTTCTTTTCCTTCTTGCAAAACACTCTGCAGACCTGCCTGCAACGTCTAGAGAACGATAGGAGATGTTTGTTGAACAGGAACAGTTTCTCCCTGCGAGACATTGTAAAAAAGCTTTATGCTTCCATTTATGAGACAAGAGGAAATTACTACTGTGCACTGCAAAGCTAATGCCTGCACAACACTGGGATTGTGTGCCCAGCTTGCAAACTCATAGAATACAGTACCTGTCCACTCTGCTGCCTTTTCCATTCGCAGAAACATTCGTCTGGAAGTTGTTTTGGACAACTTTCTTTACCTTCTTGCAAAACACTCTGCAGACCTGTCTGCAGCCTCTAGAAAACGATAGGAGGTGTTTGCATAACAGGTACAGTTTCTCCCTGCGAGACATTTTGAAAAAGCTCTTAGCATAGATGTAGGTAAAAACAGGTACTTACTACTGTGCACTGCAAAGCTAATGCCTGCACTACACTGGGATTCTGTGCCCAGCTTGCAAACTGATAGAAAACAGTACCTGTCCACTCTCCTGCCTTTTACATTCGCAGTAACATTCAACTGGAATATGTTTTGGACATATTTCTTTTGCTTCTTGCAAAACACTCTGCAGACCAGCGTGCAACCTCTAGAGCACGATAGGAGATGTTTGCTCAACAGGCACCGTTTCTGCTTGCAAGAAATAGAACAAAGGCAATTTGCTTACATGTATGTAAAAACAGGCACTTACTACTGTGCACTGCAAAGCTAATCGCTGAAGAGCACTGGCATTGTGGGCCCAGCTTGCAAACTGATAGAAAGCAGTAGCTGTCCACTCTCCTGCCCTTTCCATACACCTTGGTTTTTGACTGGAAGGAGGTTTGGACAAGTTTCTTTTCCTTCTTGCACAACACTCTGCAGACCTTCCTGCCACCTCTAGAGCATGATAGGAGTTGTTTACTGAACAGGCACAGTTTCTGCTTGCGAGACATAGTGAAAAAGCTTTATGCTTACATATAGGTGACAAGAGCCACTTACTAGTGTGCACTGCAAAGCTAATGGTTTCACAACACTGGGATTGTGTTCCCAGCTTGCAAACTGATTGAAAACAGTACTTGTCCACTCTCCTGCCTTTTCTATTCACAGTAACATTCTACTGGAAGGTGTTTTGGACAACTTTTTATTGCTGCTTGCTAAACACTCTGCACACTTCCCTGACACTTTTGTAGCAAGATCGAGGATGTTTTCTGTAAAGGCACAGTTTCTTCTAGCGAGAAGTATTGGAAAAGCTTTTTGCGAGGATGTAGGCGACAAGAGACGCAGAAGACGGAGATCTGGAGCTCGGCCGAAGCTAAGTGCCTGTCCCGGGCGTCTTTCGGCAGAAGTCGCTCTGCGGAGCACACTGCTACCGGCACAATGCTCTTGACGAAGAAGGCACTTCTTCGCCTCTGAGAGACGGAGAGAGCGGCACCTTCTGAAATGCGAACACCGGAGCCACGCTAAAATGGGTTTGTGTCTGCATCTTTCAACAATATAGGAAACAGTACCTGAACATCCTCCTGCTTTTTCCATTCACAGTGCCATTTGAATAGAAGGAGTTTCGGACAACTTTCTTTAGCTTCTTGCTGAGCAGCTTGCAGTACTCCCTGCCCCTTCTAGTACACGATTGAGGATGTTTTCTGTATTGACAAAGTTTCTCCTTGCGAGAAATAGAGGAAAAGCTTTTTGCTAAGATGTAGGCGACAAGAGACGCAGAATCAGAGATACAGTTCGCGTCTAATCTAAGCGCTGGTCCCCGGCATCTTTCAGCAGAAGCTGATCTCTCTGGATCTTAATCTGAAAAAAAAATCCTTATTCTTCGAGTACCTGAGAAGTTTGTATGAAGCTCAGATATTGAACATATGCAATTTTGAATATCAGAGGAAAAAGTAAATGGAAAGAAATTTTTAATGTTACTCGTTTTAATTTTAAATTCCATGCTCTTTTTTGAAATTGTCGGCTCACATGCCCATCAACGTGTTTCAGTCATCTGTTAGTCAGTGTTCCTAAAAATTATGCTTGAAAACAAAAGAATTTCAAACCTTTCCTCCTAGATTTATTATTTCTGACACAGATTAAAGGAATACATTTTTTACTCTGGGGTGCTAGAACTCTGGAACAGGTTGCGCAGAGAAGTTGTGGGTATCCCATCCCTGAAAGTATTCAAGATCAGGTTGGATTGGGCTTGGAGCAGCAACAAAGGAGACTCTTAATGGTAGAGAAACAAAGTTTGAATATAGAAGAAACTCAGATTGCATTATAGGAGCAACTTTTCTCTCTGCTCTTGGGGTAAATTCAAAGTTGTATAAAATTATATTTTTCTGTGATTTTCACTACTGTAACAGGTTTATGAAAACTATGCAGAAGATAGCAAATTTTAAAAGAGGTAATATTTACAGTATAAAATACATGGGATGGGTTTCAACATGGGAATCTTTCTAAGAGAAAATCTATGTATTTCAACACTTCATCACGTTAGGATCTCATGAAGTGCCAAAGAAGGTGGCAAAATATCATTCAGGACATTATTTACCGGAGTTCAGCCTCGCCATTAGTAGAAATTGGGTTTGAACATAATGTAGATATATCACACACACCTTCCCTTCACTGAAAAATTACTGTTTACAATGAATAAGCAATGAAGATCAAAATTGATTGAAAGCATCTTAAAAAGGTGAGGTATTTCATTGTAAATTATCTGTGATCCAAATACTTCTTCCACCTTAGTGAGGGACAAAAATATTCTTCCATATCCTGATGGCTTAAAATTGTAGAAACCCATGTTTTCTTCTGAAAAGATATCATCTATTTTTTTCTATTTTTAGCAGAAAGTATTCCTAGACATACAACACATGAGAACTAAGTAATTTTAAAGTAACAAATGAAAGGAAAGTATTCCATAAATATAATTAAATGAAAAGCTGTGTTTTAAATAGGAGGTAGATATTAAACAGAATTTTTGTACCAGATATTTGAATTATTGCACCAGCTCTTTTGCCCGCAAAGAGAGGTATCTAGCATTTCAGTCTTTTCCATGGTGTTCATGATATACTATGCTGACCTCTGTGTGTGCCTAAATGTATGTTGAAGGGGGGCTTGTCAAGTGAAGTGTGCATGTTTGCTTAACACTTGTTGTGGCAGATTCATGCCTCAGCTCCATAATTTGTTTTAGAAACTTCACAGAGAGTGGATATGAAGTTTAATATCAACAAGAGATCAATTCCCAAATGATCCATTTTACTCTACCTTATAAATCATGCCCTTTGCTGCATATTTTATCAAATACTTTCAAACCACATGGAGGAATGAGGATGTGGAGAATCCCTCCATTGTCTTGCAACTTTTACGCAAGTAGATTTTCAAGAAAGCATCATTTCTCTTTTAAATACGTCTGGGACAGGCATGATGTTTGTGTCAGCCTGTTCGAGTTTTTGTTGCTGGGAGAAGTTGTACAAAAGGATTGGTTTTTACGTTGACCAGTTACTGAATAAAGTGCATGAATACATTGGAAATTCAACTGGCGGTTCCTTTATCTAGCAGACTACTTCTAGAACGAGCTTGCAGACTGAATCTGACTCTTTTTCTCTCTTTTTGTTTCTTTCCTATTGTCCTTCTTCTTTGCCACTATCTAGACAAATTTAGAACTTTTATCCTAACCAAAATTGTTTCATAGTCTGATAATTATGATATAGTTTTTACAAGGAATTTTAAAAATATTTGTTAGAGTTAAGAAAGTTAAGGACTTAGGTCTTTTTCTTCCCTTATCAATATTACTATGAAATTGTTAAATAAAGACTAACTATTTTTATTTTTATTTTGAACCCAAGCAGATAATTCCCATACATTAATACATTTTGTGGACCAATATTTGCCATTCTGATCTAAGTTGTCACTTCTTCACAATACTCATTCTGTGACTATATTGACAACACTTTTGGTGAAGATCCTAACTGATCTTAAACACACATAGGGAGAAATTTGCTCAACCAGGTTCAGTCTTAAGCATGCCTATCAGAAAATCTTTCTATAGTTGAGTTTTCCCATGAAAGGCATTCAGTTATGGAAGAGGCACTTATCCCAGAGTTTTACATTCTTCTTGAAGACTGCTTAAGGAACTTAGATCTCATGTCCTTTTGGATCTCTCTCTGCACAGAACTTTGTCATGGCAGTGCTTGAAAATGCATCTCTAAAAGAATTCATTAGCACAGAATGAATGAGAGTGGAAGGGGTCAGCGAGGCTCACCAGGTCCAACACCCCTGCTTAAACCATGATACCTAGAGCCTCTTGCCCAGGATTATATCTGGGTGTACTTTTAATGTCTTCAAAGATCCAGACTCCACAATCTTTCTGGGCAGTTTGTTCTGTGCTTCAGTCACCCTCACAGTAAAAAATCATTTTGTGATGTTCAGAGGCAATCTCCTGTATTTCAGTGTGTGCCCACTGCCTCTTGTCTTTTCACTGAGCATCATTGAAAAGACACTGGTTCCCTCCTCTTTGCACTATTCCTTCTGGTATGTATGTGCTGCCATGTAGAAAAATGTCAAAAACCTCCCTGAAGCCCAGGCAGACAATATTCCCTTCATCTACCAGGGAAGTTGATTCATCAGGGGAGTTTAAAAAGTTGTTCAGCATCAAGTTCCCCTGGTAAATCCATGCTGACTACATTATTTTGTCCTACTTCATGTGCCTGGCAACGCCTTCCAGCAGTACCTACTCCATCAACTTCCTGGGGATAAAAATGAGGCTGGCGGGTTTGTACTATTCTAAGTCCTCCAAGCTGCCTTTTTTGAAGATGAGTGACATTTGCTTTCATCCAGTCTTTGGGCACTTTCCTCAGTCACCATGATTCATCAAACGTGATTAGGAGTGGCCTCAGAATAACATCTCCCAGCACCCTTGAGACCTGTGGCTCCATCTCAACGGGGCCTGTGGACTTCATGGAATACGTACCAATTCGGTGACTGTGCCCATAAAAGTTTGCATGGGATAACAGGACATATTAACAGCTACGTGAAGAGTGAGTGAAAAGCTATGGAAGCAATCCAAAAGGACAAAGACTGAGTTCCCTTTTAAGACAAAGCATCCTATCATGGAGCTTAGCAGCTTTAGATCTAGGGAAGCTTCCCCTCTGAAAGGATGCAGAACACATTCTTTTACCTTACCCAGTAATAAAATGTATTGACCATTCACTTGCAATACAAAAAATTAAATTATTTCCAAAATTGTTGCTGCCTAACTAGACAATCATGTACTGCCTGGGTATTCCCCTAACAGATGACAGCATCTGTTTGATGTCTCTTATGCGTACAGACTATTCGAATGAGGTCAGCTGAGTGGGGATTACTGGTCTTTGTACTTTGTTGCGGTGCGCCCCCGCAGCGTCTCTCCCCATGGTTCCGTTTATTTTTACTGTTTAGGTGAATTGTATTGTATTAGTTTCAATTGTTTAAGATGGCGCCTGCCAGGGTTCCCCACCCCCTTGTTTTTCCCCTGCAGGACTGCCACTCACCCCGTTACCATGGTTTTTCCCGCCTTTTTGTATCAAGTTGTCCCCTCCCTTACAATTTCAGTTGTCAGCCTCCCTGCCTGTCACTCTCTGTCCCTGCCCTGTCTTCCAGAATCATCTCTCCAGGGCAGAGGGTGATTGGGCAGGAGAGAGCTGACCCTCCCCTAATGCTGTCCTATTTGCTGCTGCCCCCTGTCTATTATGTTACATGTTAAGTTCATTGGCCAGGGGTAGGGGTTCACCTCCCCCTGGTCCCCCTATATATGTTTTGTTCTCCCCGCCCCTCGGGGCAGTTCCCTGCAGCCTCCCTTCGTCTCTGTACCCTTCCTCCCTTGAATAAACCTTCCCTGCTGTGGAGAACTGCCTGCTTCTCATCCTTCCACCTCCACTCGTCGACCTGCTTGCGCTGCGCTTTGCTTGTTGGAGCTGCCTTCCCCACCACTGACGTGGGGAGAGCTCCCTTGGTCACTGCCATTCTCTGCTGCTCCCGCCGGGAGGCCAGAGATCCTGCAGCTGCCAGTGCCCACCCACAGGCTGTCGGCTGTGCAATTTGCTGTGGAGCTAGCCGGGCTCAACGTCTGCACGGCGACAGTACTTTCCTTCTGATGAATTTGGAATATTTACTGAAGCAAAGACCTGAAGATGAAAACTTCATTTCCCATCAGAGTACTTTAACATCCATGGCTGTAATGCCATTGTTTCTCACCAACTGAGCCAAGAATTTATGACTACAAAGTGGATCAGTTCCAAAAGGAAAGATAAAGGCTGCAAAATATTCTCTCTTGGTAAAGCTATTTACCTCAAATGAAGTGACTAAATTCTAATCACTCACTGGCCTAAAGCTTCAAGGAAGGGCAGATGGACGAAGTTTCCTTCCACTGCCATTCTCTTTGTCACCTCAGCGTTTAATAGGGGTATGCAGACATTAAAAAATATAGTTTTTCTGAATTCATAAAATTCAGTCATAAAAAAATAAACTTTTAGCAGCTGAAATGAAAAGAACAAATAAAATGCGATTAATTCCATGGAAGATTGAAATAATTATTTCTTCATGTTGCACTTGAGGATGTAATATTGTGTAAATTTGTCTTGTGCTGTTCTACAGGTTTTCTAACTGGCACACCTTTCTTTATGAATGGACTGCCCTTTCCTAAATACTCTCATATGGAGGAACATGCTTCTGATAAGAAGAGCACTAGGATGTCTTTACTTGACCTTTTATTTTTACTGATGCTTGGTCCTTGGAAATGAATGGGGTTTTTAAATTGAAATATGTTACTATTGTTCTCACCGGGTAAGCCACAGACTCTTCCAGTCAGAGCTGTCACTAGTCAATTATTCTCCTATCTGCCTTCAAGTAGTATAATGTTCTGGTCTAAAAGTAGCACCTTCTATGTAACCATGCTCTTAGTTGCCAGTGTCATCTTGAATCCAAATATCCTTCTGCAAGGGACTGCTGGTTCTGTAGTCAACTAAGGGGGAAAAAATGGTCCATCCATGCTTCCTGATTTAAAATATAAAGGTATGGTGTCCCTAAACAATTCTCTGCAGTTGAACACTACTTATCTTTGCTGTGTTTCTTCAACTTGCTTGCAAGTCATTCATGCGGTAGGTCATTGTGAGAACTGCTTGGTTTGAAGATGATTAAAAAGGGTATAAGAATACTTTTGGGCCTCTGCTATAAGAATACTTTTCAAATCCATACAAACTTCCTGCAAATGCAAAAGCATTCATCCTGTATTGTCCTAGATTACAATATAAAATTGTATTCTGTTTCCATCCTCAAGAGCTGCTGGGAGGGCATAGTTTTTTGCTTATCTCCTGTTAGCGGGCCCATCGATGCCTTGCCACATGATTCATAGATAACTCCTTCTGTGAGTCATTTCTGTTCAACGGGTAATCAAGGACCCACTGCATGACTCAGAATGATATCAGCGCATTGTGAGATGCTCCACCCAGGAGGAGGAGCTAATCATCCCTGGCTGGATATAAACTGGGTTTTGGGACATCAGAAGCAGTCTTCCCACTGGATTCCCAGAGGATGACCATCCTTACCCACTGGTCTTCCAAGAGGACAAGAGCTACCAGATGGTTTCTACAGGATCACCACTTCAACAAGACCATTTCATCCGGACTGCTGCCACCACCGTAACTAGCAGGGCATCATGTTGTATTCTGTCAGTGGTTTTTCTTTTGTATTACTGCATGTATTTGGGTTTTTCCCCTTTTCCTAAGAAATTGTCTTTCTGACTTGGAGTCTTGCTGCCATGCTGGATTTCTTCACTCCAACTAGCTCCTGACACCAACAGCGAGAGTGGGCCGCCCCCAGAAAGCTGTTGAATCCAGGGTGTGCCTCTGGTTTTAATATTTACATTCACAAACGGGACGGGACACTCCAAAATCAGCGTCAGAGTGGTTTATTTCTGCATCAGTCTCAGAACATTGTTACGACAATGGAGACAAGAGATTCAACCAGCTCACTGATTCAAATAGAATGCCAAAGAAACGAAATGTTACAGCATATCATAAAGCCATTTCCATCTGCGTTTCAGCCAATCACATATAGAGCACAAGCATATTAACAATACTTCTATCCAATCACTTAAAGTACACATAGCTTTGGTTAAAACAATAGCAGCCTATTTTCAAACACAATAGCTCGTTCATAAGAGACAAGGCACAGAGTTCTATTCATTTTTAACCTTCTAATGATATACATTAAGTAAACTTGTTGCAACCTAAAGGGGCAAGTCACATAGGCCTATTTTTCTATTTCTCACATCTGCATTACTAATTTTTCTGCTGCTTTGACATCTCACTGTCCTTGCTGTCACTGGGGCCTGTCTCTTTTCAAACTTTCACAAAAGTCCAGCAGGGTGCAGCTGTAGGGCACAGCTGCGCTACGGCACAGGTGGACTACGCTGGGGAGAGGACAGCGCCGAGAGCAGGGACAAGGAACAGGGAGAGGTCTTCTGTATGTTTTCCAAAGGAATTTCTTCCCTGAAGGGTCAGGGACAGAAAGACACTGACTCAAAGGCATACATCAAATTAGAAATGGGGAGAGGTCCCAGGGAATGATACATTTTTAACACGCTGGGAGAAACTGGGGGTGGACCACAAGGCAGGGAACATAATGTTTAAACCAATAGGGGACTACAGGGGAGGAGAAGAACTTAAACAAACCAATGGGGTTTTCAAGGATATCAAATTGCTAGGGAAGTTTCTCGAGAGAGGGGCCGCCTTGGGGAGGGATTGACATTCAGTGGGAGGAGGAACAGGAAACAAAAGGGCAGGTTTGGGGAGATGGACAACTAGGGCAAAAACCAACAACACAGGGGAAAGGAACAATCCATTAATAATAAAATGTGCTACAACAGCACAAAACAGGAAGTATTCTAAAACTGACTACTAGAATTGCATTACAATCAAAAACACTCACTGCAACAGCATCTCTCGCTGGTTTTGCTTTCAAACCAGAAGAGGTGCCAATCTAAAAATTTGAAAACTTAAAAGTTAACTGGCTGCAGTTTTGATTTCCTTCTTAATTATATCACTGAAGCACTACCAGCTTCTCTAATTGGCTTAGAAACATGTCTGTTCTTAGTGCCAAGCAGGGATTCACTTTGCCAGGCATGGAGGAAGCTTCTAGGACCTTTTCACAAAAAATCACTTCTGTGGCTGGCTTCTTCCCTCTCCACTGAAAACCAAGCCAGGCAAAACCAACACCTTAACTAATCTGTAGAACTTAGTACGCATCCAATAATTCCTTTTAAATGAAACTTTACATTTTTTACCAAATGCACTGAAAAGACATGGATCAATAATATTGATCAAAATAGTTCCAGTTAAATAGAAATATTGGGTCATGCAACTCTGGTTTACATAATTATTTTTTATGCAATACACAGAAGCACTTTTCACCTCTAAAGTAATGTTTCCTGATGGTTTAGATCAGAAGATCCAGTATTGCCATCCTGAGATTTTTGTTTTGAAGGCCATAAGATGTGCTCAGTGTTTTGGGTATGTTCTTTGTTGTGCCTTGCATAGATTTTGGATAGAAAGCCAGTATAGATGGTGTTCTTGCTGCAGTAGACATGCAAAATAAGGCAGAGCATCTGGCTGATGTGCTGGGGCTGTAGACTATCGACCAGTTGCCCACGGCGCTGAGGATCTCTGAAGGAATATAATATTCGCTATGCTCTGGGAGTTTTACAGAGAGAAAGATCCTCATTGCTGTAATGATTTGTCTTCTGGAGTTCTGAAGAATATGTTGTAAAGAAGAAGGGTGCTGTCTTTCCCAACAATCTTCCATGCATTCAAGAGGATCATTTAACTTGTCTGAAAATGACAGAAATTGCAGTAGTAATTTCTGTCTGTGCATCACTGATTGAGTTTGGGTAGGTTATATTCTATTTCTTTTTTTTTTCTTTAAATATTACATCATAAGGTGTTCCAAATTCCCATATTCTGCTTCACTTTATTTTGTAGGCCAGACTGGTTAATCTTCTCTCTGTTGTATTATTGCAGATCATATATGAAAGGATTTTTTTGTTTTTTCATTTTGAAGATTATTACATTTAAGCTGTATGAACAGAACACTTTATTTATCATTATTTTACCAATTTTCAAAGACATAGAATTTTGAAGACAGGTGACGTGACTCCACTTGTGGTTTTCAATGGAAGAGAAGAATTACAATATCCTACATTCACAGCATTGTTTACAGTAATATTGCAGCTAGTTTCCAGCAAATTAGGTCAGGTTCTGGAAGCAGGCACCCATGATAGTATAGAACTCTAAACTCTTTCCATTTGGCGGCTTTTCTTGAAAAATAGCTAACGTGTCTCAACATTGTGCTGAATCTTGTTGTACAGACTCTTCTTTTGACGCCTGAACTCCTTGCTGGACTTCTGTATCTCAGAATCAGTTAGAGTAAAACTGTGCTTCCTTATAGCTTTAAGAATTTGGTTCTAATCTATAAAAGCAAGAAAAGGTTGCCATATTAATACAAGATAAAGAACATGTTAAGAAAGCAGTTAATGGCATGGGGTTTTTTCTACAAATTGGAGCAAAGATTTAGTTGCTTGATGGGGTTTTTTTGCGTCTCAATAGAATTTTAGAAGTGGTGGGGTAAGAAAGTGTGGATTTTTACAAGTTTGCCTTAAAAGAAGAATTACAGGGGAAACTGTTGAAAAGAATTAATCCAGAACTCTACACCTTTCATACAGAGTTTCAAAAGTGAAAAGCAAGAGGAGAGAGTGCAGACAAGATGATTGAATAGAATGAATTCAAAATAGCTTTCTTTTCTCTCTGAATTACAGCTCTAAACCTCGGGGTACTAATAGGAAATACATCACAATCTCAAAGATTTAAAAATGGATTATGAAGTTTTATATCCAGTAAAGTGCCAGGCTTCACATTTTAATCTGATTTGCATTTTGGTGAAAACTTGGCATCTTCTGCAATTTTCCAGATAACAAGGGATTTAGAACAGTAAGTATGCAAGTAATCTTTTGGACCCTTCATCTCCCTTCTTATGACAATGAATACATTTATTATGCTCCTATTTTTATTCCATCAGGGGATTTGATCATATAAATGTCTAGCCATTCTTTCCTTGTTTTCAACCACTCTAAGAGCATTATTCAGAAGTTCTTGATCTGCAACAGTGAGAAGCACCAGACTGGTAAGAGTCAGTGGGCATCAGCAGATGCCCTATGACAGCACATGGCAGGTTGTTCTGGTAGGACTGATGTTTGAGGGGCTCGAATTTTGTGAAATGTAGCATTCGAGGGATGGGAAAAATGGAAACAGATTCTGAACTTTCAACCCAACACATGAACAAGTAATAAGGCAGGTAATTTTCTGTGGAAATTTCTTTAGCCCCAGTGTTGTGGATGATGACTATTCTTCCTACCTCCTTTGGCCAGCTACCAGCACAGACACGTTACTCCGCTTATGGACAGAAAACCAGAAGAAGGGATTTTTGACCAAAGCTCCCATCAAGACCTTAGAGTGTTTTTTGCTCCAAAATGTTTCAAGGCAGATAGGGAAACAATTTCATTTTTGAGAGTGTGTTGAGAAGACAAGGCTGAAAGTTAAAAGCCATGGGTTCTGTTTCTATGTATGTTACTGATTATGCCTACTATCTTAGTCATGTAATATATATATATTTGGTAGGGGTTTTTTCTTTTTTCTTTTTCTTGTTTTCTTTTTTTTTTTTTTAATGCAACCTTGAGATAAAAGGCCAAAAGTACAGAAAAGTACTGTACGGTTAAAATACTTTTGAGATGCCTCATGCTGAAAAACTTGTAGCTACTGCTAAGGCCCATTGGCCAATTCCTGCTTCATTTCTGAGAAGGTATAAAATTCCCATCTGTATTTTAGTTCTAACGATCTGTTGTTATGGTGGAGATGCAAATTAAGAACAACCATTTTTGAATCTGTAGGGATGTATTTACCATTTTGTAGCTGCCTTTTCAGTTTCTGAGCCGCTAATGAAAAAAAGGAGAAGTATCTACACTGTTTTCAACCTGTAGACAATGCACTACTGTCCACGTGCTCAGATTCAAAGCCAAACAATCCTGTCTGGCCTCATTGGGAGGAATTATTAGCATTCAAAATACTAGACTAGTATTTGATTTCCACCAGCAGAGTCCATTGGGCAGCTTCTATCATCTACATTTCAATACTTAATCCTCCTCTATGTTTACTGTGAAAAGCTCTTTCAGAATGATGGTGTGCCCACTGTCTCACCAGTTCAGAGTTTGCATGGAGTCTCCCACAGAAAGGAGCTGTAGAAAAGGCAAGCCAGGGCAGTGATTTTTGTTGCTCACTTGCAATACCCTCAAATCAAAGCTATTTAGCCTAATTTAAGGCTGAAAAAGAACATGTCTTCAAAGGATTCAAAAAATCATCATTCAATACTGCAGTTCAGTATTCAGGAAAAGAGCACATCTCACAGGCTGAGAGAATTAGGGCTGTTTAGCCTGGTGAAGAGAAGGTTGCATGAAGACCTCACAACACCCTCTGGTATTTGAAGGGGAGCAGGAGAGGTACTCTTCATTAGGAACTGTGGAGACAGGACAATAGGCAATGGCTTCAAAGTGAAAGAGGGCAGGTTGAAATTAGATACTAGGAAGAAATTCTTCCCTGTCAGGGTGGTGAGGCACTGGCACAGCTTGCGCAGAGAAGGTATGGACACCCCAACCTGATGTTCAAGGCCAGGCAGGATGGGGCTCTTAGCAACCTGGGCAAGTAAAAGGTGTCCCTGCCCATGTCAGAGGCTTGGAACTAGATGGCCTTTAAGGTCTTTTTCAACCCCGGCCATTCTGTGATTCTGTGATTCTGCTTTGGTAGCGTTCAGAATGGAGCGTGTTCTGCATGTTGCCCATTTCCAATACACTAGTGTATGGTTCCAGGTGCCATACACTAGCTTGCTACTTGAAAATTCTATCAGAATGAAGAACATCTCTATATTATATTATACAGAAAATAAACATCTCTATATTATATCATACACAAAATAAATGAACATTTGTCCACTAAGTTGTTTTCACATTTGTCCACTAAGTTGTTGATGAGATTGCTGTGAAGTTTCATTTGGTTTTCTTGTTTGCTCATGAGGCCAACAGTCCTTGTGTCAGCTGCCTCAAAGGCAGCATTTGCCTCCTCCTCCTCCGTCTTTCAATTTCTTTCCGTTGACAATTTAATGTTGTTTTCCCTTTCATACCTGAAAATCCCTGCATGCTTCTGGGTTTTCTCTCTTTTTATACAGATCTTCCTTCCACCTTTGACAATCCATACTTTTCATACCATAAGGGCACACCTGCAGGCATAAAAGACCTTGATTCCTTATTATATCTATGGGAATTTAATTAATAGCTTCATGCTTTTTCACAGAAACAGTAGGGAATTGATAGCTTGTTCCCTGAAGTACATTAGGAAGAGAATGAAACATTCTCTTCAATCATGTGGAGTGGAAAAGTTGCTGTTTTCTTCCAAAAACTACACCAAAAGATGCAGGGAGTGATGAAGCCTGGCTAGATTAGTTTCCCTTCTCATCGAAGGAAACTACCATGCCAATAAGGGCTCTGTGCTGAGGTCTCAGAATAAGAGAGAAGCATATGTGTTTGTAAAGTGGAATGTCCGTTAGGCACTTCTCTCTTCAAAGCAGTGTGTTCCATGCCAAGCAGACAACAAAGAAACAAAAAGATGAGTGTGACTCTGCATTCAAATCCTTCAATGTCTCCAGAAGTGAATTTCTCTCTTCTTTAGGACTGACTTGTATGAAGATACACCGTGAAGTGTAGCAAATGTCTACTTTTCATTTACATTTTTATCTTTTGTCTTATAAGAACCTTAACTATAAAACCAACGGTTGCTTTCCTCACTCAGACATCTACACTCTTGTGGTTTTAATCCAGCTGATAGTTACCCATCATTGACAACTAGTTTGCTATTAAGTCTCCAATGACACAGATGCTTCTCATGCTAGTAACAAACCCATTGCAGTATTGGCTTCTAGACAACACCCTACCCATACAAAGTCGGGTTCCCTCTTCAACCATTCTTCACTTGTTTCATTCGTGGAAAGATTAAGACATAAAGCAAGAAATTGCTGTGCTATTGAAATGTGCCCTGTCAATACCATTTTCTTCTCTCCAAGGAGCTATACATAAGTGGGAGAGGCAAAGTTATTCCAAAAAAGGAATAACCCCCCTCCCCATGAAGATTAATATTCTAATAAGAGGCCACTCTTTGCATAATCAAACCGTTTTGCAGGAGATTTTCCTTTCGTTATGTGTCTCTGCCTTACTGTGCAAACATTTGGCTGAGGAATACTTTTTCTTCTTAGTTTTGATTAGGGGTTGCTGTTACATTGCTCTGCATCAGGGGTTCCAGACTCCACTCCGTGCCATTGGAGTTCCTGGCTTGATAGCCAGGAAGCTGCAGGGACCTCTCACCTTCTAGCCTGGGCTGCAGGTATCTCATTAGTCAGGATCTGGGCTGTGTGAGGATCAGACCAATGGAGCTGTCTAGAGACAGGAATTTTGAACTACCTATAAAAGTAAGCTCTGAACAATAAAACAGGCTGTTTGTCACAAGCACCTTTGGAATGTGTATCATCTCTTACTGCAAGCCACAGCCCTCACCATAACACCGCTCTGCTCTCACTGCATGCGTGTGCTCACACATGCATCTCATTGATGACACACAAATCTCTGTCTACATGTTCCATAGCTGGGACATTTGATTTTTCCTTAGACAGGCAGTGTTTGCATGATCTAGTCAGAAAAAGTCCACTTATGAAGACACTGAAAAACACTCCAATTGGAATTTCCTGAGAGAATTGGAAGAGGTGTGGGAATCGCAAAGATAAAAATGTCACAGACTCAAGAGGGCTTGATTTGCAGCCTTAGAAGAAGCCTAGATTGGTGTGAACACAAGGTGCACAGACACTGAACAGAGAAATCATCAACTTATGTTTCTACAGTTGTAAGTAAGAATAGGCCTTAAGTAAGTAAGAAACTGTATTAGATAAGATAAGGAAGGGTTTTATAGTATAGTGATGTAGTCATGTGATTGTACTAGAATAAACTGAGAGTTGAGCTATTATAATAGAGACATAGATGTGTACATGTAATCAGGTCTTATTGGGTAGAAGTATCCACATTGCAGTAAAAAGAAGTAAAGGTGACAGCTTAGAAAAGCAAGACATATTCTCTGGCGACTGTCCATTGGATTAGATAGTTCTGTGGTTACAAGTGTATTCTCACCTGACTGTGAACGAGCTCTTTCTCGACTTCTGCAATGAGGCACACTGAGCACAACATCCCGGTACTCTGCTACTTCATTCTGCAATCTGCATAGAACTGAAGCCCAGCGAAGGCATTCAGCTTTGCCAGTTTTCAGCGTCTGTGCTGCACGAAAGTACTGTGACATCCCTCCGGATCTTTAGTCCTTGCAAGGCTGTAACGTGTGCATCGGTACTTCAAGGTAAGAAGGAGTGGTCAGAGAGCACTGTGATCCGACAGTGGTTTACAGGTTGTATAGGAAAGGGGACTGCCCCTTGAATGTGGTGCAAATACAAATTTCCACCAGTTTCAGGGGTACACTCCAGCCAAGCTTTGTGTCCTGGCACATTTTGTCTCTGTGAAATGCTTTGCAGTATGATCTGGACGACAAGAGATGCAGAATACGGGGCTATGTAGTGCTGAGAATGTAAGTGCCTGGCCCGAGCGTCTTTTGGCAGAAGCAGTGCACTAGAGCCCTTGGCTGCTCCTACAATGATCTGTGTGTGAAATAGGTGCCTATTCACCTCCAGGAGAGTAAAAGCAGGACTGGTTACAAGAGTCGAAGAGCACTGGGCTGGTGGCTGCAGCGTACCAGCTGTAAAAGGAGCATGACTCTTACTGGCCTACCAACCAAACTCACGGTGTCAGTGGTAAGGTTTAAACTTCAGTGAGAGCTAGTCGTGCTGCTTCCTATGGCCCTTCCAACCCTTCCGTGGAAACAACTGTGCCTACCTTTAGGTTTCGAGATCCAGAGAACACAATGGTAGTTGCAGTGGAGAAGGGAAGGACAGGGTGCACTGGTGAGTTTGATGTGGCTTACATGGGGCAGGTAGAAGGTGCAGCTCAAGACTCGCTTTTATTTCTAGAGCCTTTTTCTACGCAAACAGCTGCTGGACCTTTGCAGCAAAGATGTGAGAGTGAAAAAGTGAAGGCAGGTCTATGTGGGAAAGAAGATACAGAGCATTGTGCACTGTTTAAATACTGTTTAGAAAAAAAAAAGGAGGTACTTTGAGAACATCTTCTGTCTTGACACTTCTACCTGTGTGACCTCTAACTGCTTGGACACGGCCACAATGAAAGAATGTGAAAATATTTGCGCTGCCAGCATCAGTTTGCACAGGAAAGAAGGTAGGCTGGCAAATGCCTTCTGTAATGGTACATCTGTCAGTCAGAAGTGCAGCTGAAAACGCTTGGCTGTAATGAGAGTCTCTGCCACTTTGAGAGAATGCGCTGATGCATGTATATATATCATTGACAAAGAATGTGGAAATTGCTAGTATGTTTCATTTGGTTGACAGACTGCAAAACGGACTGTTATGGCCAGCGTTGCCTTTTTGCTGTAGAACTTTGAAAGCAGCCACTGGGCATTTTGAAGCAGTTTGGGATTTTCAAGCGTTAGAGTGCAAGATGGTACATAGATCTTGAGGGAAAGTGTATATCTCCAGAGAGCTGGATGCAGTTCAGTGGGTGCAAGATATATGTTGAGCAGCTGATGGCCCAGAAAACGTTCTAAAATGAAGAGGCCATGCTGCAATTGCCTTTTATTTTGAAGCTTATAAACTGTGCAGCCAACAGTGAAATGATTCCTCTTACTTCTTCCACTACATGCAGGACCCCATTCTGTCAGTGCCCAAGACCCAGGACCCACAGCGGAGCTCTTGCCCCCACACTGCTCCCACCTAAATGGGGCTGGGCTAGAAAATTGCTTATCTTTTTCCTGGGCACTGGCAGTGCTCATCTAAATAATCACACCATGACATTGTCAACTCACAAAACAAGGACACGCACCGAGCCCAGCTCGAAACCACCCCCAGGACACAGCCAAGTCAGAAACATCCCTGTTCGCCAATCAACTGTGTCAGGACAAAAAGATTTCACCGATCTTCCCCTTCCAAGTGGATACTCTTCTTTGCCCCACACTCAAAGGCCAACACCAGCTCTTCTGCCCTAACTAACTTTTCTCTCTCGTAGAGTCTGGTAACAAACTTGAAAACGTCGGCCAAGCTTGCAACAGAGCTCGCAAAACTGCTGGTGGAGAAAGCTCTTTGCTGCCTACAATTTCAATTGCACTCGTCAAGCTATAACACACACCTTGCTATCGCAACTTTCTTCTCAGCTCTAGGTACCAACCGTAAGCCTTCAATCTCTCTGAGTCAGGATTCAAATGGGATGACACCAGGGACTGCTCACACAGTCCCTAAAGCTACAAGGGACAAAAACCTGTCCTGCAGAGGTCTGGCCTCTGCATTCCCACTGACAGTTCAATAACTCTAACACAAAGAACTGCCTCTTGGGAAAGTCTTTCAATTCACTGAAACCACCCAAAGTGCCCATCCAAACTTTGCCAAAGAGAGGAGGAACTAGCAGCCCATCTCAAAAAAATGGCATTCCCTCCTCCGAAATCCAAAACATCCAGGGCCTGATCCTATACAAAGGTGTCAGACCACTGCTATTGGGCATTACCTGCACGGGCCACTAGCTAGGCTGCACACCAAGACCCAGTGCCAGCTCTGTATCTTGTCCAAAATAAGTGTGCTGGCAGAATTTCAAGAAGGCTGCCTCGAGGAAGTGGAGAACACATGCCAAATGGATTCTCTCAGGAAGGAACTGCCTTCCAAAGATGGATACCGACTCCATGTTTGTACAAATTGAGTCAGTGCTTCCAAACCAAATATGCCAGGATAGAAAGTTGCTGTCACCCTTAAGCTGCACGCCAATGCCTTCTTATCTGCCCCTCCAGCACTGGGGTTAAGTTCTTTCCTTCCCATGAGAAAGCATTGCTGTTTTCCTCCAGGAACTTACCGAGCAAAAGTCGCATACCATGTCCAGTACTGACTGTCCAACAATGGCTCCTACACAGAAGGGGCCAGGAGAGAAATGTCTTGCTGAACGATACCTCCCCAAGATACCTTATCAGCTGCCCTACCAACATTGCCACCATATCTTTTATTTCCCAAGAAAGGAAAGGCACTCCAAGTCACTTGGCTTTGCCTTGCCTCCAGTACTATGCCTAGTTTTCCTAGCCTGCCCTACCCTAGCTTTGCTTGCTTGCCTATGTCTGCCTTGCCTAGCCCTAAAAATGACTTCCTGGCTTTGCTTTACCTTGTCTACAACTCTTTGCCTTGCTTTCCATGCAGGTAAGGAAATGCAAAGCAAGTGTAGGCAGTTGTAGGCAAGTCAAGGGAGAGGTTGGCAAGGCTGAAGCCGTGAGGGGAAGCCAATGGAATGGTAGGTGAGACAAGTCCCAGAAGTTAGAGGCAAGGCTGGGCATAGGAAGTAATGGTAACAGGAGGGCTAGGCAAGGCCAAGCCCTGTAGGAAAGCTGTAGGCTGGTCAAATGTGGGGCATAGGCATGCAAGGGAATGTAAAGCAATGGAGAATCATCAGGGCAAGGCAAGGAAACTGTTGGGTTGCCAAAGCAAGGCAAGTGGCAGGTCCATTGCTGGTACACAAAAGTGTCCAGGACAGATCCCTCTGTCCAGCCTTGATTTTGCAGGGGCCATCTCTAATCTGCACCTGAGACACTTGGGTTGCCTGCTTTCCTTTGTATGCAAAAGAGCTATCCTTTTGCTCCTGAAGCCCAAGGGTGAAAGATGAATTTTGTGTCCAAAATTCAAGACATGTAAGGGTAGATGTCAGAAGAAAGCTGTCAGGACACATAGGTGTGCTTGCACATGACCTCCTCCAGGCTTCCTCTCACATGCTCCTGAAACACTGGGGCCTTGAGAAAAAAAAGCCAGTGGAAGCCTGGAGAATCCTAGGAGAAGCAGGCAGGGCAATGCAAGTTAAAAAATTCCACAAAAAGAGGTGTTGATTTCCAGGTGGAGGATGGGTGAGCAAAGTAATTCAAGGCAAGACAAATGGTGGCTTTTCCAGGCAACACAAAGGAGAGGGAGGCAAGGCAATAAGAGTGCTAGAAAGAGAAGGAAATGAAAGACTGGAGCTGTACAAATGGGACGGAAAAGCAGGATAAGTGAGAAAGCCAATGCAAGGCACTGGATCGGTATGAAGGACAAGGGAAGGACATGCATGGGTCAGGAAGGCAAAGGAAAGGAAAGGAATGGTCAGCAATGACAAGGAAATGCAAGGTTGGGTAGGAAAGGCAAGGCAATTTAGGGGAGGGGTACGCACCACAATGGGTGTCTTAAGAGGAAATGTCCATGCATGGCAAGGCCAAGAGAAAAGTGGTAGAGAAGCCAAGATGGGGGATAGGTGAGTGAAGCTGAGAAAGAAAGAAAGTGCATAGCTCTTTTGTGTATGTGTGTGTGTATGAAATTTGCAGGATGTAAAGCAGAGAAAGCTGTGTCTCGATTGTAGAGTGAACATGTAATATATATTATGAAAAAATTCATGCTTATAGAGAGAATGTATTTAATAAGATTGTGAAATCCAAACAAGTCTCTGACCACAAGCAGCCCAAAGACAGACGTCTACTTGAATTCCATGATTCCTGATAGGCGGCAGGAGAACAATACTCAGTTAACTTATGAATAGACGTGTCCAGTGCAATGATTGCCGCTACCCCGAGTGATTGGAAGATGCCTAAGGACAATCATCACCACCCCCTGTTGACACCATCAATCAAGATAGCAGGAGTCGCCAGAAAGATACATCTATCTGAGCATGCAACTTCCCCGGATGCGATTAACACCGGCTATCGAACAGGAAACAGCGATTGTCCAGCTCTCTGCACAATGAAAGAAACGGACTTGAAGATGCAGTGTTAGAAAAGAAACTGAGACTCCTCTGCCTCAGGCTTAAAAAAATGTATAAAACAGCCCCACAAAAGGGGGCGTTCATGAACAGGGGTAGATCTGATGCAATAGAGGTTGGATCCAAGTTCACCCAGCGCTGATCCCAGGCTCAACACTGTCTCTTTGGTTGTGGTGGCTTTGAGGACTGTATTTTGGTCATGGAAGAAGAAAATAAAATCTTTTCGCATTTTTGATAAATTGGCTTTTTGATTGATCATTTATAACAAACGAATGTTTTCAAATGTAAGTGGCAAGGTCCAAGCAACTTTTTCATCCTGGCACCTATGTGTGTGTGTGGCATTGCCAGAAACTTCTCTGTTTAGATTCAGACTGCAAGCAGGACACAGAATGTGACGGCACGAACAGCTGAGCAGGAAAGCACATAACATCAGCATGTTTCAACAGAAGCAGTTTGTGTGATAAGGAGATGGATGCATGGGACAATAAACTCAGCTGAGCAGCCTAAGTGCCTGCTCTGAAAATAAAAGGCTGCAAGGAAAAGGCAAGGGGACAGGTCAGTGAAAGCTTTCTATCCTGTAACACTGAGTTGTTTGAAGGTGAACTGCTGTTTGGTTTCACTAAGGACTTGTCAACAATGAGAGGATGTGCTTTTCCATGTAGCTGAGAAGGAAAGTGGGAATCACGGGTACATCTGGTAGAGTTTGTAGGCTGTGAGGAGAAGGTGATGGCCTAGCTTTTGGGTGTGGCACTTGTTGCAAGGAAGAAGCTGCTGGATTGTTTAAGCTTTTGGGGATCTGAGAGAGTGAAAGACTATGCTGGTACCTCATTAAACTAATGATTGTTGATCATCTGGTTGAATCTATGACATAAATCAGAAGTGAGATTTTTCCCCATTCACCCCAGTTTTTTCACCTTTTCATCCAACAGCTTGAGCCTTTTTGAGGATACTGTCAAATACCTTGCCTAGAAAGCTAGAAGTGTCTCACTTCACCTGCTAAGAAACATGGAAGACAGCTCAAATCAATTTCAGAATTGCCCTGAGCAGAGCTGTTTCAGTACCTGAAATTACCATTACGAATATGTGCAAGAATCTCCATTTTATTAGGCAAACATTTGAAATACGGTAGTGTCACAGCCATTCTTCTTAAGAAATCTTTTCTTAGGATTTCTCCTTGCTGGAGCTCAGAGGCTTACCAGCAAATGTAAACAATTATTATCTGCTACTGTGGAATGCAGCAGATTCACCTGTGGTTGGATGGTCAGCAGATGTTTGGATCTGCTGACCATTCACAGGCAGAACTGCTATCGCTCTGTGCTGGGACACAGACATTGTTATTTCATTCCTGTCTAGCTCTCTCCTAGCTTAGTAGCTTTAGAAGAAGCTCTGCCTTTCTATCTTTATGTAGTATAGTTATAATGCTGTATATATATCCTAATATAATAAATATAGCCTTCTGATCATGGAATCAAGAGCCTGTCTCATCCATCCATCTACGAACCCCTGCCATAACGGCAACAACTGGTGACCTCGACTGAAGAGGACACTGATCACAGAAGTGGATTTTAGCCAGGAGCTGAAGAACGGAAGATCCAGATTTTGGACTGAGTTCACAGCCAAGGCTGACCACAAAGAGAACCTGACAAGCCCTGAGGAAGATGTATGGGAATCCTAGCAGCATCCTTCAGCTGGCCAGGAGTTCCTGGACACTGTGTCAAGGTACTGTTGGTTTTTCCCCTCCTGAGGATCAGGCCATTCTAAATTCGTGGCTATTGCTCTGGAGATTTCCTCCCTCAGAGGCTGAGGTTTCATTCTCTCCTTCAGAGGAGAAATTTATTGCCCTCTGGCAAAAATGGGGTGAAGAGGATGGAATTCTTGGAGTTCTTCTATTAGAAAGGCATTTTTATGAATTTTTTCGATGGGCAAAGCTTTTTGGTTTTTTTACAAATGTGTTATATGCCCTTGATATTTTTGTGTGGGAGTGCATGGGCTCCATTTTTCAATTTTTTTTGGACCGAGGTTTGGAATATCCTCGGATTTATCTAACATTTAAAATTCTTTTTCCGGTTTTGGAACGGAGAGCAGCTGTTTTTCCCTGGGTTGCTAATTGCTACGGTCTAGCTCCGTTTCCTCCGACTTACGCGGAAGGAGACCCTTTGGAGGGAGATGAACTGCTGCTCCTGAGCCCCCTGAACCCAAGCAGGAGGGCCAAATTCCGGACGAACACCAGAAAGTTCTTTTCTCTGCGTTGTCTGAGCATGCGCAGGAAGATTCGTCTCTTCCCCCCCCTTCCTTCTCTCCTGGGGATGAAGAGAGGACGGCGCTGCTTTGGCCAGCCCCGGAAACTCCTCCCCAGCCTGCACCGAGAGCACGGCAGCGAACCCCGCCTCCCGGGCCGGAGGGGCCCCGACCCGCGCCGCGGGTGCTTCCCCGTCGGGTCCCTCCACGGCCGCCCCCCAGCCAGCGCCGAGAAAGCGGCGGGCGGCCCCGCCCGCGGCCGCGTCTGTGTTGCTAGACGACGGAGCTGCAGCTGAGAGGCCGCCCCCCGCCCCCCCCCCGACGCAGCCGAGCCCGTGCCGTGTCCCGCCGAGCCGTTTCCCGACGCTGAGACCAGCGCTGAGCCCGCACAACCCTCGGAGTGCTCCTCTGTCCCGCCGCCGCCGGCGGCAGCTGCAGCAGCGGCTCCTGCACCCAGCGTGTTTTCCTTGCCGAGTTCTTCGGACTGTCCCGGGGCTGCCCCTGCGGGGGTAGCCGGGACAGGGGAACAGGGCTCCGCCCTCTCCTTCCGAGGAGGGGGCGTGGCCCGGCAACTGGGGGCAGGGGCAGCCCGGCTGCAGGTGTTTAAAATCAGCATTTTCGCCGGGTTTGGGGGTGGTTTTTCAGGGGTCGCCCTTTGCAGATTCCTGTCTCTGCCGCCCTTCGTAAGCTCCTCCAGCGGCGAGGAAGCTGTGGGTTCCGAGAAGCCTGCCTCTGCTCCCCAGCCCGGAGGGGGTGCGGGTGATGCTTGGAGGCAGATGGGAGCAGCACCTTCTGCATTTACATTGCAGAGGCAGACGGCACAGCCAGGAGCGACCATCGCTCGTTTGCTGTGGGGAGCAAACATTCCTACACCTGAGATAACCATTCTTGGGAGACCTTCTGTTTCCCCATTGCCGGCATGGCTCGATTTTGGGGGAAGAAAGCCTGTGGGCACCCACTTTGCCACTGTACTGGCAGCAGGATGCCAGGCTGTGGAATGCTGACCTTGCCTCGGGGCCTGGGCCTGGGCTGCCTGAATTGGCTTCTTGGCCCAGGTCCACCTCCCGGCCTTCTGTTGGTTTTGGGGGTGTTGCCCCCCCCTTCTGGTCCTGGGCCACCTTTCTGTGGTCCAGGTGTGGGGTCCCTCATCCTTCCGCATTGGCCAGGGCCCCCCAGGGCTTTTTTCTGGCCACCGCTGCTGCTGCTGCTCTTTCTGATTTGATTTACAAAAAAAAAAAAAAAAAAAAAAAAATTAAATTAAATATAAAGGGTTGAAACAGCTGGCAGCAGCTCAAAAGGATTGAAGGGCCAAGAATCACATTCAGCCCAAGTTAAGGGCTGTAGCAGGACACTCTAGTAGTTGCCTGAATTGTTTGATGTTGTTTGATAACTATTGATAGACTTTTCTACAAGAACCTTGCTTTCAGGACAAAAAGGACTTTCAGATATGCCAAAGAGGAACATCTTCACTTTGGACTTTTCCTGAAACTCAGCTACTTGGACTTGAATTGTCTTTGCATTGGTTTTGGCATTTTCTTATATTGTAAAATAGTTTTAGTAGTATGATAGAATTGTATATTCTACAGGTGAAGAAATTTCTGTGCATCCCACAGCAGCATTTTTTCTTTTTAATTAAATAAAGAAGGGTGAGATGTCACAGCCATTCTTCTTAAGAAATCTTTTCTTAGGATTTCTCCTTGCTGGAGCTCAGAGGCTTACCAGCAAATGTAAACAATTATTATCTGCTACTGTGGAATGCAGCAGATTCACCTGTGGTTGGATGGTCAGCAGATGTTTGGATCTGCTGACCATTCACAGGCAGAACTGCTATCGCTCTGTGCTGGGACACAGACATTGTTATTTCATTCCTGTCTAGCTCTCTCCTAGCTTAGTAGCTTTAGAAGAAGCTCTGCCTTTCTATCTTTATGTAGTATAGTTATAATGCTGTATATATATCCTAATATAATAAATATAGCCTTCTGATCATGGAATCAAGAGCCTGTCTCATCCATCCATCTACGAACCCCTGCCTCAACGGCAACACGGTAGCAGCTTCATCTTCTTGTCATTGCAGTCCTTGGAAGTTTTGCTATTTACTGAAGCAGGAAACAGATCAAACACGAGAAACTTAAGAATCTAAGTTCACTGGCCATTGTGCAAATAGCATGCACTTGATGAATTCAAGGTACCATTGTAACATACACAATGGCTCTGTGCAAGAAAATGGAAGTGTCGTCCTTCACGGGGGCAGAAAACCTTCCTACCACGTGAACTCTGGGAGTAATCCATCATGCCTCAGTGTGCTGTGGCTGGTCAGAGAGCTACATGATGGGTCTCTGGGCCCATGGCACTCTCAGGGCCCAAAGCCGCACATAAACTCCCCACCTTACAGACACGTGAGTAAAGCTCACCGAAAATGCAGTTCTCCAGACAGCTTACTGAAACCAGCTGGGAGTTCTCAGCATCACGCTGGGCACTTCTGTCCACAGATAGCTTTGCTTTTAATGAATCCAGAACAGAGTTGCATTTTTCTAGTCTTCAGCTCTACTAAGGTATTTTATGTAACATGGTGAGAAAAAAAATGTTTAGACAATGATAAATAACAGTGGGGATAATGTACATTTTGCTGCTATCTTCTTTTGCTGCTCCATTTTGCGTGCTTTGCTATTACTTTCTGTTGAATAAATACTAGCGAAATACCTAGTATTGCTGTGAAGACAGACTGCCATAAAGGTAGAGAAACTTCGAACCTTTACAAGACACTTATAGCACATGTCTTAGTCAATTTTTATGCAGATCCTTTCTTCCAGCAGGACTTTTTTGCACCATTACTGCACACTAAACTGAATCCGGTACAAAAGCAGTGAATAGAGGATTGTTCTCTTTTCATTTGAATGGTGATAAAAATGCATATCAAATAAAAGCATTTTAGAGCAGCAGGAAGATTTTCTATGTAGCTACCAAATCATAAAAAGATGCATATTTACAGGTTGGGTTCCTTTCAAAATTTACAAGAATTCCAGACAAAAACCATAGTTTAGTAAACTGCAAATCTAAATCACAATATCTAGAAAGGTGACATGAAAAAGAGCAAGAGGAAGAAAACCAAAAAGAAAACCAAAGAAAGCCAGAAATAAGGCACAACCTCTCCTCCTTTTCTGCTTACTAAAGTACCTTAGAAGTACCTTCAAGTGTCCTAACAGTTACGTAAGTAGAAAACTGAGCCAAGAACAATTGCGTTAAACTGTGGAAAACTGTGCTATCCGAACAGAAACATATGGTTTGCTTTCACGACTAGATCTGCATGCAATGTGTAAGGTAAGGGTAAGTTTTGTATATTCAAAACCAGTTTAAAAATATTTCCAAACTGAAGGGACTGCTTTTTATTTGTTTTGAATTACTTGTCTAAACATGGTGCATGTTAAAATACTGCAGACATGTGGTTCATTTTGGAGTTGCCAACTGCAAAGAGGGGGAAGCATTTTGTGTGCTTAAGAAAGTATTGGAGAGTGCTTTTCTTACTTGTTTAGAAGGTTAGAATATGCATTAAAAATGCTAGCTGGGGACTTAAAATTAATGAATTATTTGCTGTAAGCAGGTCAAATGATATTAGGTTTCAAAAAGAAAAAGTAGTCTAATTCCACTTGCCAATTCTGAAGTAGATTAATAACCCTTAAGCACAATATGGATATGAAGAGGGATATGACATGAAAGGTTAAGCAATACTGTTGATGGCAAAAGACTTACCTGCTTCACAAAAATGCAGGAGATAAAATACTATTTTTACACAAACATTGCTATTCAGAGCTTTCCTTAAAAAGTTTCAATGCCAATCATGACAGTAAAATTCTCAATGACAGTAAAATTTACTCAAGCATGACAGAAAAATTTACTCAATCATGAGGGAAGTTCTTAGTGTGAGCTTAGTACCTTAAGCAAGGAGTAGCTCAAACTACTTGTATTTGATGTAAAAGAAGGCAACTTGGCCTGTGTTTGTCACATCTACTCCATTAAAAAGCTTATTCTGTCTCAGATTCCTTTTCAGGGATACCAACTCAAGCTGTGAAACTGCATAAAAATGATTATTTAAAGAAGGATACATTAGAAGAATGGAATAATGGTTACTGTTCTTTTCCTTCCAACTGCTTTATTTGCCCTTTTAAATTATTTAGGTCCTTTCTGTTATCACCATGGTAGCACTGCAGCAAGCGTTCAGTTGTAAGCTGTCCATATTCCCAGCTTTTGGACTGCCTTCAAAAAACTTCCCACTGGTTTTGTATATAAATCACAAGCAGTAGAGATGACAAAGACTGCAGAAATTTTCTCATTTTCTAAAGCAGGACCATGTCTTTGACCCACTCTTAACTAGACAACTTTCATCAGTCATAAGGGAGTCTCATGTTCAAGAGCTAAGAAATGACAGCTGTAAATGACAAAAAGCACACTGAAATTCTCTTGGGACTCCTGCACAGAGCAATGAAGGAGCTTGAATTCACCTTCTTCGGTAGTTTTAAAATGCACATTAACTTCAGGACAGGAGCTAAGCCACTGTAACCTTTGCTGAGTATGTCTGCATAGACAGAGTTTCCATTAATGCAGAAGGAAAGTAATTTAACTCACGTTATCATCTCTAGCTGTTAAGCTGCACTTACTGCAGAGTATCCGCTACATATTTTACAGGGTGGACTTTTTTGTGTAAACCCTGAGTAACATTTCAGAGAAGTATTTTGGGGGGGGGGGGGGGAAACCTCCAACTCTTAACTATTTCAAATAATGGTTACATTTAAAAGTAAAAAAATATCTAAACCCTTGCATTGCTAGATGTATTACCAGCACAGACTGTACGTTTCCTTTCAGGAAAGGAAACAAAATCTTTTGATTTCAATGAGGATCAATTTAGCAAGCTTTGGTCCATTGTTGTTATATAGCACGACTCAGTACAAAGTACCATGACTCCATCAGAAAGGTGCAAGAGAGATTTATTACAGCAACATGTTGCTTTTATACCTTTTCAAGATATTTACATTCACTTAACAGACATTCACTGCCCAGTGGTTATAGGAAAGAAACAAAGTTCTCAGTGGGTGACCAAGGAGCCACAACATTCTGTGAGCCAGCTAGAGTCTGTATCTCTTATCTTTCTTTCCTTCATCACATCTCCATGGTAACAACCTTGGTTTCTTCCTCAGGAGAGATATGGGACTTTCCTTTATCTTCCAGAGGCCTTTGCTGGCTCACAAGAACAGCACAGAATGTTTCTCCTACAGTCCATATCCCTGCACTCCATAGCATTTCATGCCTTTTGATGGTTTTCATTTCGGTGAAGGTTTTTTTTTTCAGTATCCATGCCATCTCACTCCTATCTTCCCCTCAATGTTCTGTCATCCTCCTCGATTTTTTTTCCCAATTTTCTTTTTTTTTTTTTCAGAATTGCATTTCCTTTGATCATATTTCCTTTCCAGCATGTTTGTAAAGTGGTTTTTTTTCTGTTTTCAATATTTCTTTTTCTCTCCTGATAGAAGAATTTCCTTTCAGGAAAGGAAACAAAATCTTTTGATTTCAATTAAGATCTATTTGGCAATCCTTAGTCCATATCCCTGCACTTCATGGCATCCCATTCCTTTTGAGACCTTTCACTTCGGCAAAGCTTTGGGGTTTTTTCCATCAAAAGGCATGGGATGCCATGAAGTGCAGGGATATGGACCAAAGCTTGCCAAATTGATCCTCATTGAAATCTTGAAAACACTAAATAAAGACTTACAAACACTCTGGAAAGGAGATATGATCAAATGAAATGCAATTGAAAAAGAAAAAAGAAAATTGGTAAATTTTGTGACTACAACAAAATGGACCGGGATTAAATCAGTTGCAGTGGAAAGAACTGCAAAACTAATATGCCAAAACTAATATGCCAAAACTAACCTCACAGACTTTGCAAAATCAGTGGAAAAAAGTGAAGGAGGAAGACAGAACATTGAGGGAATCATATGAATCAAATATCATGGATACTGGGGGAAAAAAAAATCTTTGCTGACCTGAAAATCATCAAAAGGCATGGGATACCATTAATTGCAGGGATATGGACCAAAACTTTGCTAAAGTGATCCTCATTGAAATCACAAGATTTCATTTCCTTTCCTGATAGGAAATTCTTCCATTCAGGAAAGGAAATAAAATCTTGAAAACAGACAAGAAAACCTTACAAACACTTTGGAACAGAGATAAGATCAAAGGAAATGCAATTGGAAAAAAAAGAAACTTTGGCAATTTAGTGACTATAAGGTACTGGTCTGGGGGGAAATGAGGTGCAGTGAAAAGGATGAAAACATGCTAAAACTAACCTCACAGATGTTGTAGCACAGCGTTCCTGGTCATGTAATAATTAGCATTGACTTCATGATTCCAGATGGCTGATCAATCACTTTATTATACAATGCTTCTTTAGAGACCCATCCCCCTTACAGATAGTCTGATACAGACAGACATGATTGGTCCTTTAATTTAAACTCAATCATCATTGGCCAATTAAGAAATCACCCTTTGGTAAACAAATTTGCATAACACATTTCACATGTTCACATCAACAGGTGCAACAAGTGAAGATAAAAACTGTTTATAATTCTTTTCTCTGATCTACTTACAACCTTTCTCAGCACGATGCCTGGGAAAGTTGCATGCTGCTCTCTGTAGCCAGATGTTGCAAAATCAGAGGAAAAAATCAAGGAGGAAGACAGAACATTGAGGGGAAGATATGAATGAAATGGCATGGATATTGAAAAAAAAATTTAAAATTTCACCAAAATAAAAACCATCAAGAGGCATGAAGTGCAGCGATATGGACCAAAGCTTGCCAAATTGATCCTTATTAAAATTGCAAGATTTTATTTCCCTTCCTGAAAGTGGCATCTGGAGTTACAGGTCACGCAGTATATCAAGTGTATATCTCAAAAAGTACATGGAACACAGAATATTCCATTTGTTCAAAATGACCTTTTCCAGTTGCTGGGGCACCATTCTTTTCCATGAACAACATTGCCAAACTTGCAGCTTACAACAATCACAGCAAAGTTCCTCCAGACGACAAGAAGAGAGGACAGTTCAGCACAAGGTTGATGCAGAGAGGGGGAAGAAAACAGTATTCTGCCTCATGAACTAAGAAAGTGGCTACCCTTAAGTGGGTCTTTTTTCTTTCCACTGTGGAAAGAAAAAACCCTCCCCTCAACCTTTTGTTATTCCACTCCTCACTCTGTTTCAGTACACAGACATGCCTGGAAGTACTGAAATGCAGCAGGGATAAAATGCTAGCCACTCTTTTTCTTTACTCAATTTTAACAGAATTAGTTTAATTTTGGGGTAACTGATATATTAATTCCCTCAGCCCAGCCTTCATTACCTGGAACTGATCAAGTAATTTTTTTCCTACTCTGCATTCACTTTCTTCAAATATTTGCAGACATGCAATCCGGCTAGCCTCTGTTTGGATTACTTATGTCACCGGTTTCATTCCTTAAAAATTCCCTCTTCCCTTCCCCATACCTTCTGTCTAAATTTACCTAGAGGTAGTCATCAAACCTGCTCCTTTACAAACAAAGTTACTGTTTACCCAGCTCTCAGCTAGACACGTGGTGGCTCTGCTGGGGAATCCCAGCCATTACACAGGATGACAGCAGAGAGCAGCTGTGCTCCATGGAAAATATTTCCTCCTTCAGTTCCTAGACCTTCAAAGGCAGCCACCTTGCCAGGGATGTATGGATCCCTGTGTCAGTACAAAATGGGGTTGCTAGGGTAGAAATGGAGCCAGGAACCACTTCTCCATTCCTGTAGAACAGGAATCACTATTTCCTAAGGTCTGTAAAGCCTTTTGCACCCAAGGCTTCCTTTGTTTTCTGCCTGTAAATTTTTTATATGCAGGAAACACCACCAGAAGACTGTAATATGATGGATAATCTCTCACTAGCTGAGACCACGTCCTTTTTTTATAGATGGGGACGTTTTAGTGACTTCTGCCTAAGGTGACACTGAAGAGGGGTAGCAGGGCTTAGCAGCTTCACTCCTATCTGGTGAAACAATTTCCCATTTTTGGCCTAGGTCATGTTCCTCCTTGCCCTCTCCAAGTAGCCAGCTCTAACTCTCTCAACTTCAAGTCTCTTGTTGCTAATAAATTAAATCATAAATTCATACTGCTTTGAGAGTACCAAAGAGAGGGTCTTTTTAAGAAAACTTTTCATTAAAGCCAGAAGTGGGTTTCATTTTCCTTAGCTTTAAAACTCCATGGCATCTCCATAGCTGTGTAAACTATAGCAATAGATATCCAGCTCCAGGTTTTGTGGCTGTACGACCCTCCAACAGCACAGAGTCCAATTTCAGAAGGAGGGAAGGAGTTTTGAATCATCTTCACCTGAATTTTTAAAGGACTGATCCTTAAACCTCACTTTCAGCACTCGGAATGCACACAGTCTCTTTCCATCTCTTAACAGGTATGCCTGCAAAAAGTTCTCCCTGGCTTCTTGCTAGAAGAGTATTTTAAAAAGGGACAGCAAAAAGAGCAAATACCGTGGGAGTAGCAGCAGCAGTATCCATGATCCCAGCCTTTATGTGGGATGGCTGTGGCTCCCTCCCATCTTCCCAGTACATATTGGCTCTCCTGATGCCTCCTCCCACCAGGGCTGCAGGAGCACTTGGGTCAGTTCTTGGCTCCACCCGAGCCTGCTGCCTGCCCATATTTACCTCCTCTCTTTGCCCCAGAGGCAAAGGCAGAGCTGCAGCCCACACTGGGAGGATGGACAGCATGTCCAGGGTCACAGCGAGACTCTGACAAGAATAAGCAGCACCGGATGGTCTTGGATCCAAGAGAAATGCCATCAAGTATTTGAAGCAGGACTATGAAGCCCTGAAGAAGCAGTCCCTGAAGACTGGCACACTGTTCAAGGATGAAGAGTTCCCAGCCTGTCCTTCTGCTCTAGGCTACCAGGATCTGGGACCATATTCCTTCAAAACTCGGGGAATAGTCTGGAAGTGCCCCACGGTAAGAGTGCTCTCTTATTTCACTGGGCTCAAATCTAGCCAAAGCCCAGCTGAACATCCAGGTTAAATCACTGGTGAGCTGAGTATCCACTGTTCCTTTAGATCTTTTTCTCTTAATTCTATCTTGCTTTACTTCCATGGCAGAAGCAAAGTTGGACAGGGGGTGGGAAAAGGAATCACCGTCTTCTAAGCCCATTATAAAGCAGGGAATCCTATAACTGCTTCATGGGCACCTGCTTCTTGGCAGCCTGCTTTCTTCCTGTCCATCACAACTCAAGAGAGCTACTAGTCCAGGGTTCAATCCAGAGGTGGATGCAAAAGCTCCACCAGACCATGGGCCACCCCAGGAGCCACTATCATTTGTAACAGCACCCACACTGAGGTCTTGCCACTGTACACCTCAGGAAATCAGGCTAATACCTAAATAATATCCTCTGTCTCACTTCAAGCTGCCTGTAACAGTTAAATAGCAAATGACTGGAAATATTATTACCTAAATACATATATCCTAGAAATGGCCTGGGATTCTAAGAAAGTAATTTTCATCAGCAAAGATTAGATGATGATTTTTTTTTTTAAGTTACAAAATCTGGGCTTCAGAGATTTTTCTGCACCCTCATTTTTCAGTCATTTATTTCTGTCCCCATTTACTTCTCCTTTGCCATTTTGCACCATCAAGAAATATTTTTTAAAATGGGGATTTCTCCCCCACAAATTAATTACCTCCGTCTGGTGGAGGAAAGGAGAATGAGAAGAACTGAAAATTTCAAGGTTTTGGACTTTGTTATTTTTTTCACCGGCTAAGTGAGAAACAGAAACTTGCAGTTTTAGTAACTCCAGGTTTAATAACCCTTGCAACCCTATTTATCCATCAGCACCTCACTCTGGCACCTGGATGTTACCTCAACAAATACCACAGATGTGTTTCTTGGCTTTGCCTATCCTTGGGAAAGATCAACCTCAGAAAACTCATTAAATTAGACTTTGGTTTCTCATACAAGAACAATGCTGAGCCTGCTGCAGGCAACACACAGCCACAAGCATAGCAGGGTAAGGAATAAATGAGAGCTGAGATCCAACAGGGTTAAATGTCCAAGCCCTGCCTGTCAGAGACCAGCCTGTGGGATCCCTGAGGGGAAACTCAGCTGTGTGAAAGGTGCATGTGGCACTTGTGAGTGGCTCAGGAAGAACAGGTGTCTGGGTGAGTAGTAACTCATATGCATATCTGCATATCTGTCAGTCATATCTGACTGACACCGGGTGCAGCACTTTGGAAGGATTAAAGAAAAAATTACACAAAATTACAAAACCTTTTTCTGTGTGGTGGGTAGCATACTGTTGGGGTCCTCTCCACTGGACAGTAGCAAAAGCATGTAACTGAGATGATTCCTGTTGGAGCACAGATTCACAAACTGGCCCTCCATCATACACAAGAAGTCCTGGGTTGTCTCTGTCTCTCCCCAGGATGCTCAGAGCTGAAAACTGCTGCTCTCAAGGAGAGCCAGTGACTGCCTAAACTGTCTTCAACTCTGCTTGCCAAGTTAGGCTTCCTATAAACCATTCCTTGCTTCCATCCAGAAGCTCATGGAAAATTCTCAGGAAAACAGAAAAGGCTTTTGTCCCTAGAGAGACAATAATGACTTCCTAATATAGACCATGAGTTATTGGAGAGCTCAGAGTTGGGGTAGGAGTGACAGTCATTGCCATAACCCATTTGGCTGGCCCCAAAGGGCCAGGAAGAAAGGGGGGTTGTTGCTAATAAAAGCATTTGTGTGGTTGGCCTCCCAGGAAGCAGGGTCAGGGTGGGGGAACATCCTCCACACTGTTGGCACTGGAAACTCAGCATAGTTTTAGTGGCACAGGCAGCAGCTAGATTCACAAACTCATTTGTGCTGCTTGAACCAAAGTCTCAGCAAGATGAAACCAGATGTAAACACTGAGGTGAATTTTCACCTCTGTCTCCACTGTAGCAAAAAAATCTCAGTAGTATCAGTGACAGTGCAGTAGCAAAGGGTGTCAGGATTTGCCTCAAAAAATACATGCAGCCCTCAATTTAAAAAAGACATTTTTTTCCCTGGAACCATATTAATCAGACAGAACAGAAAGGGTATATTTTTAAAGAAATGTTCAAAATGCTTAATAGTTTTTGAATATTGAAACAAGGAACAAGAAAAGGGAACTTTTCAGGCCAGAAAGAGTGATGCAAACTTTGAAATCGTGTCTTTTCAGGAATTATGTGCCAACCTGCAGTTTATAATTGGAGGAGCTACTCGAACAGATGTCTGCCAAGGAGAGCTGTGCATCTATAGAGTTTCTGAATTTTGGTTTGGAAGAAGAAGAAGAAG
Source organism: Geothlypis trichas (assembly GCA_009764595.1). Taxonomy (NCBI): domain Eukaryota; kingdom Metazoa; phylum Chordata; class Aves; order Passeriformes; family Parulidae; genus Geothlypis; species Geothlypis trichas. Next base: position 18,080,424 of record CM019903.1, read on the forward strand.
AAATGAACCTTCATTTAAAAATTCCTGATACATGAACCATATTATTGGCTATCTCCCAGACATAGTATGGAGAGACAGATACCCAAGAAGAGGACTCACATACCAGCACTGCTGCCTGAGACAGGGTATATGTGGGCTTATAAGAGCTATGTCAAAATTGGAAGACATCAAACTGTCTCCTGGAGGAAGTAACTATGTGGAACAGAAAACTGTTTTGCTTTTGACCTCTTAAGACAGAGGTGGATGCCAGCCTAATCATGGGAGCACTTGCCCTGAAGCAAGAGAGTGGGATTTATGCCCATGCCAGCAAGAGCAGCTCCAAAGACTCAGGGGACAGGGAACACCAGGGAAGTTTTCTGCTGTAGCCTAGTCCTTAGGTGCTTTTATTTGGGAGGCAGAGCAAGTTCCTGCCTCAGTTTCACACAAAACAAATACACAACAACCAAGGAACAGAGCTGCAACTGGTTTAGTAGAGGGACTGGGTCTGTGATGTGCCATTTTGTGTCAAGCAGGATGGTCCAAGTATAAGTTAGAAACAAGGACCACATCGGAAAAAATGAACAGAGAATGTAAACTTTGTAATATCATCCACAGCGAACAAATTGTTCCGAGTCCTTCATGCTGAACCCTCCTTTTTGCTTGAACTGCATTCATGTAGAGCTATGAGCAGGGACAGGAGCAACCAGGAACCAGCCACACAGACAAAAAGGCAGTGCTGGTCAGCTCTGTGAATCAGGGCCTGACGCAGTGGAAGTTTCTCTCAGGCAGCACTCATCCTCTCCCAGACATTCATCATAAAAAAACTTCCTTATTCATTTCTCTGCAGTGCTTGCCTTTGGCTAAACAGAGCTGCTGTGCAAGTGGTCAGAAGGGAGCTGTAAGGGGACTTTATTCCACCTCAGAGTAGCTGCTGCAGCAGCTGCCTTCCCTGCCTGCCTTGCTGATAAGATCCAGCTGCAGAGGACAGCAGAAAGAAACCCTTGACTGCATAGAGAGGCAAGAAGGTTGAAACTGTTGTAATGAGAATTTGATAGATTAGATACAGAGAAATCAGCCTTTTTCTCTCCTGTGCTGCTAACTGCAGTACTCCTGACCTCACTGGTCTTCCAGTACATCCATTGTGCAAATGAGATTGAAACAATTTCTGCAAGTCGTTGGTGATAAATAACACCAGTGTGCTCTTGTAAACACAGTGCTATTAAAGCAATTGCTAAAAAATTCCCTGGTGTGTGGGCTTGTGCTCCAAATGTAAAAAATAAGATGCCAAATCATATACTCACTCCAGGATATTTATTTGGTGGATGCTAGAGCAGAGTATGGGGAAATCACTTACTGTATTTCAGGAGAATGGCTCAAATAAGTAGTAAAAGCAACATTTCTTGTCACCTCCTATTTGGAAAGTTTCTATAATGGCATAAAAAATTTAAGAAGATACACCTGAAGTAAAACCTCATTTTCCCAGACAATTTACAAGTTATAGGACTGAAAAATTTTATCTATTCTTAAACTAGAAGAGGCCAGTGCATTGTGTTTAGCCTAGAAACTGAAAGCAAATACCCTGAGTCCCTTTCTATCTTTCTACCCTTCAGGTATTTGCTTTATATCTCTGAGCCATACTAAGCTTTTTTTGGTATTTGATCCAATACCTTGAATATCAAAGTCCTCATTAGTAAAACCCTCATGTAAAACAGTTCTATTGAAACAGACCTTGATTACATATTTACCTAAGCCAAACTGACTGGGTAACACATCCTTTAGGGAAATAGAGCCTATTTTTAATAATATTCTCTAAGATGTCTCTTTTCTTTTAAAAATAACACTGCAGGTCTGGGTTTATGTGAACAAAAGAAGCAAGAAAACCCAGAGTTGATCTCACTCCATTAAACTTATTTCTTTGACAACAGCATAAGCTTGATGAATATCAGCTTGGGAAGTTTTTGGAGACTTGAAAGTCTTGAAATGTTTTAAACGTTCTTTGAACCGTATCTTTTTGATAGCCTAGTAACAACTTGAAATGTAGTCACACAGTCTTAGTTATTAAAGGTGACTTATGAAGTTTTCTTGCTGCTATCTGAATAACTTAACCCGAGGACTGTTTGCAGAAGTTCTTAAGAAGTAAGTGGCATAAATTTAATCTAAATAATATAAAATCTACTGAAACCCCCTTAGTTTAATATTAGCTTTCCAGAGCCACACTATTTAAATTCATGAATTGCCTTTTGTTCTGAATGCCCAGGGGAATGTCCACGCACAGCAGCTTCCTGGACCTGGGCTGGCAGCTGGAGGAGCTCCCTGAAGCCAAGGCAAATGCACCAGTTTACACCAGCCCAGGAGCTCGCTCCACATGGGCTTTGTGCACGTCGTTGTCCTACAGGCAGATTTGGGTAGACTAGGGGTATCCTGGAGAACAAACCAAAGCCAGACAGCTCTGAGATAGATTTGATGCCTGTTGAGGGAGACTTTGAAGTGGTTGTAGGCATGAGAGAACTTGATAGTACTGGGCCTGTTCACTTATTTTTCTGTAGACATTAATACATGGACCTTCTGACATTCAGTCCCATGGGCGCAGGGATATTGGAGATCCTGGTTCTAGCAAATATATCTCATTGATATTAAAAATACATTTTCTAACAACTTGGAGACCCCAAGGAGAAGAAAGCCTGTTCCTTTGCTGGATTCTTATTTACCTTTCTGTAGAAAGCTGCAGCACAAAATTAACTTCCATAGAAAACCTAAGAAAGTCTTTAAAACTCTCAAAGCAGAGACAACCTGCATTGCCATAAATTATAAGCTAGTGGGTCAGTGATTCCTTGTCTGGTGTGATGCCGCAGATACTACAAACTCTGAAGAAGGGCTTCCAGCAGAGACTAAAGCTGAGAGTCAGAGCTGCTTGGCAGTCCAGGAAGCCACAGCATTGAAAACAATGGATCGTTTCTGAACACCAGGAATTGCTGAAACAGCAACAAGCCAGAACAGGCACAGGACAGAAATGCCTCTGTGCTGTCCAGTTGCATCCTGGAACCAGACACTTGGACATTTGGCTGAAACTCACCATCTCAAGGTCAAAGGAGGATTTAGATGCTTTGTGTCTAGACACTTTGATGGTAGCTAAATAGAAAGTGAGCACAGCTCTGGAACAACTGAAATGAATTGAATTTCTCATTTGTTTTACAGCCTCTGCAAATGGAGCATGCTTGGTAAACATCATCAATACAGAGGAGTCACTGAGCTGCTAGGTCACCAAGGATTCGTTATTCACTGCAGCAAACCAGGGGCTGCCTCGGCAGCATGGAGAACCCGAGCCAATTCAGGACATCTGCGAGCAGCAAGGGATTCTATTTCAAGTGCACTAACAGTCAAAGTAATTCTCCAAGATGTGTCTACATATATATATATAAATATATATACATGCACAGCAGTTAGGCATGGCTAGGCTTCATTTTTCCACCACAAACTCAAGGTCAGGATTGCTTAAATTTTTTAAAAAACCCAAAAAACCCAGCAAAACCCCCACCAATTAATATTTCACTTTACTGCCATTTGAAAAGACTTCAGATCCAGAAATCAAGCTGGCTTCTTTATAAGACATTCTACAGCAGCAGTAAACGCTGTAATTTTGACATCCGTCATAAACTTTTGTTAATTAAATATGAGACTGAACAGAAGGAGAAATACATTCTAATTAATTGGTCAATTGGCCTCTTTTCCTCTCTTCCCAAAAAAAATCCCTTTCTAGGAATGGAATAAAATAGTTTCCTCACAGTGTGAAAGATAACTTATAACCTGCAGCTGAATCAGAACAAGTCTGAGGGCCAACATAAGGTGCCTTTCTGGGGATCTTGTGCTCTTGTGCTGTCCTGTAGGCACAACCACAAACTAAACTGTGAAACTCGCTACTGGCAAAATGATGTTAAACTTTGAAAAAGGGAACAGGAAGTACCAATTTATACTCTTTTACAGCTAGTCATATATTATCCAGTAGGGCTGAGAAGGCTTATTAATAGGCCAGGATCCCATTATGGTGTACAAGAAGATAAGAGGCCAACTGCACACTTAAGGCCCTGCCATGAAAACTCCTTGATATGGACGGATTCTTACATCCTCTGAAAGTAAATATCACAGGAGCCTGAATGTCGTGCATCTCTGCTATCCAAAGATTCCCCCAAACCATCAACATTCAGAAATATTTTCATTTTTATCAAGTTACTAACCAATTCCCAGCTGGTTCCCTTTGGTTGGCACAAGCTAAGTCAAAGATATAAGGCCTCAAAAAGTAAGATTTAGAGATGGGACTCTGCAGTTCTCAAGGGAGGCATGGCTGCTTTTAAGGCCAAATCCGCCACTGCAATTCTTCCAACACAGTTCTCCCCAGACGTCTGTAAAGGTGTGTCCCCTGGTGTAACCACCTTAGCTGGCTGGGTTAGGGTTAGGGTTGGGGTTAGGGTGTAGGTTTTTGTTTTGTTTGTTGTTTGTTGTTTTGTTTGGAACACGTGAAATAATCAACAGTGTGCATGTGAAATTGATGGGGGAGATAGAAAGAAAATAGGAACAGAGTTAAATAATGTTGAATGAGACCTGCTCACTGGTGATATTCTGCTGATGGGGCTCTGGGGAGTTATACAGATTTTATAAACTGAGCTGAACCATCAGGTAACATGAGCCCAAACCAAGCTCTGCTGCTGCTAGGTATTGAGAGTGAATTCAGGCTGGTGTGGTTCCTTCTGCTTCCTCCCTTTCCCTCCCTGCTTTGCTTTTATTTCCTTGCCTGTGGAGCCAGTGTTGGGATTTAGTCAACCTGCTTTGACTGGAGGTTAGGCTCAGGTGGGAGCAATGTGGATTCACCCTGCTAAAGGAGCCATTCTGGTGAGGACAGAAGTTTTAGAACACATACCTAGCCTTTCCACCAACCTTTTCACCTTTGATTGTTTTGGTGTGAATTATCATCTCTCCTCTCAGGAATGCAACAAATCCTGAAGTAAACATTTCTAGCTTTGAAGCCAAAATTTAGCACAAGCACATTTCACACATTTCCTAGTATTTGCAGAAGGGATCAGCACTATTCAGTGTTTCCCCTTTAGATGAATTCTATTTACACGCATTTTTACTGGCATATTGTTTTGGGGTTTTTTTCTTAAGATTTGAGCCTAGAGATAGTTCAGAGTATCCCATATCCATGCTGCCTTTCTGGGCTATCCACCATGTAAACTCAGTTTACATGTTCAGACAGTTTTTGATGCTATGTACAAGATGCTGTTAATATTTCCTATCAGCAAAATTTAATATAACATGAAGAAGCCTGCTGAATGATCCACAGAGCTAGGAGGAGTTTGTCTTTATTACAAAGGAGACCAATCCAACATGGGAGTAATCCTACAGTGGCTTATGCAGGGAGAAGTGATAACAGGTGAAGGGCTAGGAGGATAGTAGCGTGGAGCTATTTTGGGCACACTAGCCTCCATCATCTTTTCCTTTCTTCTTTCCCTCTGTTCTGGCAGTGTGGGGAGCGGGTGGATGGAGTGGTGGATGACAGGCTACCGACCAAGAACAAGAAGCTGCTCTTTGTGCACTCAGAGGAGGGCAACAAGTTCTGAAGCATGCTGCTGGAGAAGGCCTACGCCAAGTATGGGGCTGGGCAGGAGCTGTACCCCTGGCTGTGCCCCTGGTGGTGGCCCAGACCAGGGGTGTCAGTCACAACACACTTCATTCTAAGGCAGCCTCCCTCCCACTCAGCATCTACAGCTCCCTCTGGGTCCATAAAAGGGTGTTGCCAACTGCATTTCCAGGGGCTTGAATTTTCTTGCCCCAGGTCACATTGATGACCAAGCAAATTAAGAGATACTAAATGATAACCCTTTCTTTCTGTGGTACCTTGTGCTTGCAGGTGGAGATGAACCCTTGTCCCTCTTATCCTTTGCCCCCCCAGGTTGAATAGCTCTTTTGAAGCTCTAGCAGGAGGCTCCACTGTGGAGGGCTTTGACGAATTTACTGGAGGCATCTCTGAGTCCTATGAGCTGCAAAGGGCTCCCTCAAACCTCTACCAAATTATCCAGAAGGCCCTGAGAGCTGGGTCACTGCTTGGCTACTCCATTGATATAAGAGGCTGACAAGGCCTTACTCTACCTGCTCTTCTTCTCAGGGTTCTGTCCCACACTGTAACAAAAGCCCAGACCAATGTAAAATACAGGTAGGTGTCGCAGACACCTTTTGTGAAAAATCCTTTCTTAGGATTTTTCCTGCTGGAGCTGAGAAGTTTCAGGAACAAATGTAAACAATTATTATCTGCTGCTGTGGAATGCAATGTGATTGGTTTCCTATAGATGTTTGGATTTACTGACCAGGCACTGCAGAGCTGGCGCTTGCTCTCTGTCAGGGCCAGCTCCATTGTTATTCATTCTTTCTATTCTATTCTTAGCATATCCAGCTTCTGAAGAAGCCCTTTCTTTTCCATTTCTTTTCAGTATAGTCATAATGTTATATATATATATATATATATATATATATATATATATATATATATATATATCATAAAATAATAAATCAAGCCCTCTGATCATGGAATCAAGATTCTCGTCTCTTCCTCCACCTGAAAACCCCTGTGACCACGGACACAGGTAGCAAGGTCTGAAACAAGAGCAAACTGAATTAATTTGAGATCGTTATTGATTTCAATATAAAAAAAATTTGGACAAAGTTCTAGATGATCAATCCTCATCATGTTTTCCTGTTTACATGACAGCATGTGATAATACTTAGAGCTGTAAACAACTTGTTGGTCTTCAGGAGCTCCATTCTCTGAATATAATTTCTTATTCAAATTTTGTGTAATTTCACCTCCAGACACTTGACTGCCAGAGACAAATTTGCTGAGACATTTGGTAGTAGCCCGTAGTCTTATTCTGGCTTTGGTTTTCAGTCCTAAAGATTACTGACACCTGTAATACAAACATTCTCAAATTACATATGTTTGTACGTGTTTTGAAAGCTTCACACCTTTTACATCCTGTTTCATTATCTCATTTGCATTGTGGCATACAAAATTGCCAGAGTTCCAATTTTGCTATACTGGATCTCGTCTGAGACAGGCTAGAGCTAAATTCATGGGAGCATGTCTTAGCAGGTGACTGGGTCTGTCACCTGAGCTGGGAATTGGATTTAAGTTTAGATTTCACTGTATATTCTTGAATTTCTTCTGTGCTTGGACTGCATATTTAGACTGCAGCTTTTGCTGTGGATCTCACCTCAATTTAATATACTTTGTATCAAGAATATTGGTATTCATCATGCACACCACTTTGGATATATTCCCCCATATTAATTTGCTTATGAAAGCTCAGTTCATATGCAATATATAATCATAAATATGCATACTTTTATTGCTCCAGATAACTGCTGCAGCTGAAATAGAAGCAATCACAAGTCTGAAGCTGGTAAATGGACATGCTTACTCTATCACTGGAGCAGAGAAGGTAAGCCAGCCTCTCTGGGACCATCATGCAAACCAGCTTGGGGCTGCAACACTGTAGTCCCTTCAACTCTCTGAAGTCTTTCAGCGACTGACCATAAAAATGTTCTGAACTTACACACACTGATACAGAAAAAGGTAGTACCTCTAACATCCAGTCAGGTCAGAAGCTCTGTGCAGGTGTGGAGCACACTGTGCAGTCTGACACTTGTATGGTACCAAGAGGCTGGGGTAAAAAGTGTAAAGGTGGGCCAAGCTGTTACCAAAATTCAGGGTACAGAAAAGAGGAGCAGGAGAGGAGGCAGCCATTCCCCACATGTTTGTATTGTGTAAGGTGGGAGCAAGCACTTTCCCAGTCAGATCAGATGGCAAAAAAGTAAAAGCCTCTTGGTGAACTCTGCTGTGAGTCTCATCTTCAGAGCGAGCCTCAGGTATTCCTGCTCCTCTGAAGCTGGAATCATTACACAGATGTCCATGCCAGATACCCTCCTTCCAATCTTGCTGTGTTGTGCAATGTTTCCTGCTTTTAAGGATGTAGATATTCTGCTGGTTGGTAGCTGATGATTTTCCTTGCAGGTTGCTGTCATTATATGAAATGGTGAGTGCTGCAGCTAATGGCTCACTTGGTGCCACAGCATAATGTAAAACAAGGACGGAAGGCATCTAGGTGTCTTTTAACTATTGCAAATTGTAATGGACTGCATCACTCAAGTTCAAAAAATATATTATCCTATCTGAAAAGCAATTGGTCTCTGATGATTGGAATAATGGAAGTGCTCAGGCTCTGTTTGTTGTGGATCTTTTAGGTATATTACCAAGGACAGCCAGAGAAACTAGTGAGACTTAGGATTCCCTGGGGTGAAGTAGAATGGACTGAATCTTGGAGTGATTAAGTAGGTTTTTATAAGCTCCTGCTTCTCTCTCTTTGGTGTATTTTGGAATCTATTAAAAATTAAATTGGAACAATGGAGTTAATCCAATCACAAAGTATATTTAGAAGAGATACTAAATCAGTTGGAACAAAACACTATTAATTTATTACCAAGGTTGAATATTGATCCATTCTTTCCAGTGGGCATTAATACCTGTCTCAGGAGGAGCTTTAACATCAGAGACAACAGCCCTTGGTTTGACTCTGAGCAGCCCAATGCAAACCACATCCTCATCATTGTGCAAGACAGTTTTTCTCAAATTGATCCTACCAATGAGTTCCAGGACCTAAGTAAAATATACAAACTAGTCCTGTTCCTGGGAGTTAAAGCAGGGATAACATACCTCTGCTTTGACTCTGAGGTTGCTCAGCTCTAAATCACACCACAATTTGGTACTGTCCAGGTTTAGAGTAAATTTGGAGAAGAATCCCCCAAAGGAGCTCCAGTGGGAAAAACAGATCCAATCGGCCCCTCCCCCCAACTGGTCCAGGAGAGAAAAAAAACCTCCTTGGAGAAAGGTGGAAAAAACCTGTTTATTAAACAATTAAAACCAAAACAATATCAAACAATGAGACCCCTTGCCACTCTAAAAGAGATGACAAACTGAGAAAAAACTCCGGCCCGGGTTGCAGCTCACTCTGTCTCTGATCAGTCCCTCTGGTGCTGGAAATGTTGCAGGCCAGGCCTGGCCCGGTGGGCCAGAAATGTGAGTTGCCGGTGCTCCCTGTTGCAGTGTTACGCAACTCCTCCCTCCTGTCCCCTCCTCCTTTTTCCTCCCACCTAGCTGCCATCAATCAAATCTACCTGAGCCATCCCCTGTCATCTGATTGGCTTTCACCTGTCCTTCCCCACCCCTAACCCGAGGCTTGAAAAATACAGAGACCATGTGGCTCGCTCTCTGTTGCCCCTCCGATTTCCACCAAGGAGGTTCTGTCCAGGGTGACGTCCTGGAACTACCACAGGAATCCGTTATGCATCTATTAAACCTGGACTAAACTTACAACAGAGCTCGCTTCTTTTCTTCACTGACGCTGTAAGCTTCTCCGCCAAAGGTAAACTGAGTCCCTTTCCTGCCTGGACCTTCCTAAGCGCTCAACTGCTGCCTCCAGCTAAGACCGAGGTGTCTCTGTGGAAAAGAAACACAGCAGCCGCCTTCGGCTCAGCAGCGAGAGCCAGGGAAGCCAGCAAGACACACCCGGAGACATCAAGGACTTTTTGATACATTATAGCTCCCCTGGGTGTTCAGTCCAGAGCAGGTTTCAAGAGGTCCAAAGAAAAGAAAAAAAACACAGTCCAGGGAACTTCTTTGCCTCAGCTAGCTAACAGTAACTAAAAAGCAAAGGAAGCGCTCTGTCCCGCTGTCTGTCCACAGACCACAACAGTCCAAGAGGAGGAATGTCGGGGAGGAGAGCAGTGTCTGGAGGAAAAAAACTGTGCACTTCTCTCTCCCCCTTCATTCTCTGCAATAAGTCCTAAAGGTGCAAAACTTACTATTCAACATGAACAAAACAAGATGATTGGGGATAAAAGCATCATACAGCCAACCCAGGACAGGTACCTATCTGAGAATCTTGAAAAAGTTGACATACTGACTAAGATAAGGACACAAAATTTCAAAGTCTCTCAGAAAATGTCTGGGCTTCAACTATCTTGGAAGTGTGGTAGTGACAACACCTCTTTTGTTTTTATATTTAGAATGGCATAAATTTTACTGTCATTTGAACCACAATATATTTTTTCATGCAGCATTTCAGATTTCAGTTTCCTATTCTGACTGACTGTAGCATGGGTGCTGATGTATTATAATTAAGGATAGAGATTACATTACAATTAATTTTACTTTTATCAGAGCTACTTTGCTGAGCCCCAAGGTAAGGTGCCTCAGGCACACACATGCGCCATATCCTGGTTTTGTCACACCTGTTTTACCATGGGGCAACCTTGCTGAGGCAGGTGCAGCACTGCATTGTCACATGGGAGTAGATCAGAGCAGAATCCATGCTGAACACATTAATATCAGAATGGCAAGGGAGCAATGCTGTTTTCTGCAGTGAATTATCTGATTTCACCTTTTTGCTTTCCTGTTCCTTTATGACCCTCAGCAATGGAGGTTGTATCATTTTCCTAGGGAGGATATCAGGATACCCCAATAAATCTTAAAATACAGAAGCTCTGACTGACTTTCAGACTGTGAATTTCCTAATCCAGCCAGTCTGTTTGTACCTTCTGGCACCTGGCAGGGGAGATTCAATTCAAGACTTAGTTGTAAATACTGTTGCAGTCTAATTCCAGCCTGGCACAGTCAGGTTGCAGGGTGTGCTGTCATTTGGAGGGGCACAAGATCTATTTGTTGAAGAAATATATACTCCTTTATCAGCCCAAGATAGCATCTCAGATCTCACTGTAGAATAAAATGCAAGAGCTGAACAGTGTGCCTTTGTGCTTTGTCTGCAGTAGTCCTGAGTGGAATTATGTTGATCCCAAACAAAACAGGCTCTGGATAAACAAGTAGATGATGGAGAGTTTGGGTGAGAATTGTTCATTTAGCTTACTCTTTTGGACGTTTTATGTGCCTTAAGCAATCTTTTCAATTGGATGGAGAAAAACTGCTAGCACCGAGGGGGTTAATAATGGCATGCATGCATTGTTCACCTCTTCTTTATCTCCTTTTCTATTCAAATATTACCTTTTATTAGAGCTTGCATAACTTGGCACTAATCCAAAATATAGAGACCAGATGGTAAAAAAATCAATGAGATGGCAAGAATGAACCTCAGCTGCTCTACATTTTGACATTTGTTTTTTTCCTAAATGCTACACACTAATGAAAAAGTTCAGATTACCAGCTTGGGAAGAGTCTGTTCACTCAGACCTAATAGAATGCCTGTCCTAATCCTGATCTGATTATATTTGAATCAGTGCTGAACTGATGTCACTCTGTCCTAGCCTGGAAAGATAAACGTCCACTGTCCTCCAGTGCAATCAGCTGCATGGGCCATCAGGCACTAGGAAATGAGAGCAGACCTCTGCTTGCAGCATGGAGCAATCAAGGTCTGCCACTCATGCAAACATACCAGGAATGGTAAAAACAAACATCAATGATAGGAATGAAGAAGAACACCAAACTGTGACTGTTTTCCTACAGAGTGCTGCTTTCACAAGGGCCAGGTCTTACTCCCTTTAAATGGGATCTCCTCACACAAATTGTGAGGAGATTCACCAGTTCCAGTGAATTTGTTTATGGAGCATGATCCATGGGGGAGTGCTCACAGCCGGGGAATGAAAGAAAATGGTTTGTCTGAGCCCAAAATGTGTAATAGCCATTGACAGAGGCTGTCTTCAGAAGATACAGATCATTCAGGCAGTGGGCAATTTTGTTTCCCAAAAGCCAGTTCCAAGTTTCAGAATTAAATTAAATGCAGCATTGGACAGCTCTGTAACACCATTGGGAGAAGTGTCCAGCCTCAGCCACCTCATCTGTTGCAGGCTGATGGACTATCCTGTCCATTTGTGTGCCACTCGTGTGATGGCATTTTCAGATTTCCAAAGGCAGTTTAACTGCCTTGAGATCTGCAATTTGACTCCTGACATACTGACAAGCCACAAGGTCAAAAAATGGGACCTGACTCTGTTTAATGGACAGTGGAGATGGGGTTCATCTGCTGGGGGCTGCCAGAACTACCAAAGTAAGGACCTAACCAAATGGGCCCTTAGTGAAATACCAAGCAAAACATTCAAAAACTGCTTGTGGACAGGAGGGGGCTTTGGTGGGGAAAAACGAGCTTGGAAGTGCAACAATATCTGTGGGATTTGGACAGTAATAAAAAGCCTGGGAGTTTAAATGAAGATCTAATTCACACTTACTTCCTTGTGGGGGATTACCAGTCCATCAAGCAGTTAATATATGGTAATATTAATTTCTTTTCTCTGTCTGCTTTTCCTGTTTATATGGCTTTTGCTACTGGCTGGAGTAATACTGTGAAGAGCTGGGTAGGCCAGGAAAGTGTCATGGTTCAGTGGCATTGTTGTTTCTAACTCTTCAGGTCTTCAGGTTAGACCTCTGGAAAGGCTGTCTGGCATTTGGTCCTTTTGCAACAATAACAGCCTCAGCCAAGGATTTCCTGGAGATACAAGACTGGCTGGAATTAGCAGTATCAGCTCCTCCTTTTGGTATTCAGTCCCAGGAAATTCACTGGTGCTTTGATTTCTCATGGCTCCAGTTGATACTCAGCATAGCTGTGAAAATATAAGCCCATACAACTCAGGGGAGAGAATTGGAAAAACTCCAGGCAAAAATTCTTCCAGGGAGATATTCTCTGTAGATATAGTGACAACCATCTTGATTGCAATGACAATTGCAATGACAGCAAAGCCTCCTCCTTTTTGTCTCCTGTTGGGAATTCTTAGTAACATACTGGACCAATCCCCAGTTTAAAATCCGATTGGATGAACCAGATGATGACCATGGAGGGAGTTTGAATGAGCCCTGCTGTACCATTCTGATGGGCTTGATGCAGAAGAACCACAGGAGACAGAAGAGAATGGAAGAAGGTCTGCTTAGTATTGGTTATTCGCTCTATCAGGTAAAATTTTTCGTCATTTTAAAGACTGTATTCCTTGTCTTGTTAAGCTGGAAAAAAATAGCAGTGTGCTACATCTTGGCATTCAGCACCACACTTCAATAAGATCTGGATTTTGCAAAATGATTCAATTATTTCTCTCCTTTCTTCCTGACCTAATATGGGAAGACTCAGATAAACTGAGGCTCAGTTTTTTCCCATTTCAACAGGATGGCAGTGTAAATTATTGAGCCAGTAATTTAGTAAAAGTCTCATTGAGAATCTTCTTTTACAAATCTGAATGGGGGAAGGCTCATGGTGCCTGGCAATACCAGGTAAGTGTTTCTGATTACAGCCTATCATTAGCCCTCAGTTTTCACTTTCATTTTTTTATTATTTCTCCCTTGTATTTCAAACTTTTTTTTTTTAAATCCATTGTCTACCATATGCTACTGTTCTGATTCAGTAAATTTGGGGGTTTGTTTTCCCTGATTTTCCATGTTTCTAAAAATATAATGTAAGGAAAAAACATTATATTTTGTGTAATCTCTAATTATCATCATGTATTAGTGTAATCTCTAATTTCTGTGGTGTGAGGGAAGAGAAACAAATGTAAAAATTTCCAACCACTATCATCATGACCAATATCATATGTGAAGAAAAGCAATTAAACGCTGTACAGACTCCACTGGATGAAGATCATTAGCCAGCGCAGGTGGAGCAGATGGGAACAGCTGACTTTTGGTAATAGATCTTGTGTGGTTTGGCTCAAAATTACAGAACATTTTCCCTAGCCCCCAAGTGCCTGCATGCACACACTGAGCACATTTCTGAGCTGCCTTCTCTGTGGTACCAGGTATCCTCACCTATCAGCATCCTAAATTTGTGCATTATGGACATCTGTCTGCTCCCATCACTGAATACAAGAGTGGAGAACTCCTTGTGCTTTACAGCTATTCCATCCCATCTGTGTCCTCTATGGCCTTACCCACAGTAGGGTAGACTTGGTGACTCTTAAGTCACTTAAATGACTTTAAGGTGTTAATTTTTTGGAAAAACCTGGCTGCTAAGTCATCTCAGGTATGCTATGACCCAGCTATGACTCCAGCTTCCTTGAATCACACAATAGGTGTACTTCATTGCATTTGATGTTGTGACTGGGGAGCTCCAGTTAGGACTGAAGAGATGATGACCTAAAGCAGATCTCTCTGCAGGATAAGGTGAAAAGACATGTGTTCAAGTCTGTCTACCTGCTCTGCAGAGCTTTTGTAAGTCATGTAACTGCCTGCTGACAACAACTGTGTGTCTATCACCCAGCCCCTGCCCTTGCTGCCCCAGTGTGCTGGTTATCGGCCACAAAAGACCCTGAAGTCTCAAGGGGCCCCTTCTCAAGGCTTCAGAAATGTTGTATGGGTGATGTTTGCAAAAGCCCTTTTGGAAATTGGGAGGACAGTCTCTTTGGCTCTCACTGGAATCTGTGCTCTCAAGACAACTCGTTGCTTTCGGAAAATTTGCCTTATATTTGGAGGTACAAATTTACATAACAATTCAGTTAATTTAGGAAGAGCCAAATATTGAAACTTGCTACTTGTTATAGTTGCCTCACAATAATCTCATCATCCCCAGGCTGACTGCTAGTGACAGTAGCCTTATATTTTTATCCATATTCAGTAGCAGTAGACTAGTGGAGTTTGGGTCTGCAGTGATAAATTCTCTGGTTTTAGTTAGCAAAGTAGCACTAACTTGCTGACTGTTCCTGACTGAGCATTTAAAGACTTACTCAAATGTTTCCAATCAACAGTATCATTCACAACACCACATCAGGGGAAAAGTAATTTGATATGCCATACGTTTCTCTGGATGAAGATACAGTTTTTCCTTTGGAACAACTTTAGGTCAAGACAGAATTTCATGTGTATCTGATACTATGTGGTTGTAAGTGAATTTTTTTTTCAAGAAGTGTCTAAAGGAGGCTTTATCTGATTTTTTTTCCTACTGGCACAGGTATATAGCAGCACTTTACCACTGTCTCTTTCTCTTCCTTCCAGTTTCCTCATGTAGTCTCTGCTGAACACTTCCAGCCTCCACATGGGCACCTCCTCTTGCACTGGAGAATTTAGCTGCCACAATGACTTATTTCTTATGAATGATATCTCTTATGGAGATCTTTACCCTTGAATCACGGGACCAATATCTCAGGTTCTGAATAATTATTTTCAAGGGACTGGGACACAAGGATTTATTACAGATGTCTGACTCCCAGTCTTGATCTCATTTATACTTGTTGAAATTCGGCTTTCAGGAAGTTTGTACAACCGAGGTCAGAATTTGTCTGTTTAGTTCAGGTGAAGGCAGAACAGGACCTCTGCACTCAAACTGCAAAAATCTAGCTAATATTGTTTAGAAGAAATGCCAAGCTCTGTGGATCTGTTCCTTTTACAGTTCTGAGCCAAGGCTCCTGGTAATGAACAAGCCCTGCTCAACTTTCCCTAATCCCCCCAAATGTCAATACTGAGTCAAAGAGACTTTTTATTACTGAAGAAAAAGACCCCAGGGGTATCTGGCAGTAGGAATATCCTATACTCATTACTGAGGTCCAGCAGCCTATGCTGCTAATTTTTCCTTGGCTTTTCAACCCTTTTCCTCTCTCAGTAAATGAACATGGGGCCACATAGCAATTAACTGTGCTCTTTTAGCAGCCTTGCAAATGCAAAGGGAAAATGAACTTTATATATTGGGGAAGATATGGATCTGTCTTCTTAACCTGTGCAGTCCCACTTAGCTTAATATTGAGTGAGGGGAAAAGATGGGGCTGTTGAATAAATACCAAATTCAATCTTATCTCAGAACAAAAGAGGAAAAACATGCATATTTTTCTACAGTTTACAACAGAAAATCTGAATGATTATACAATGTCTGTTAAGATTTTTTTGTGTGCTCTGGTCCTGGACAGACAGAAACCTTATCCCTAAATGATACTTCCTGTCCTGCATCAGCCACACAACATTTTTTGTGTGTCACTGAATCATACTTTTTGAAAGACATCTTTGTGGATCAAAAGTCATGAATATGAGTTTTATAGCAGGGATGTTGTTCTTACACTACTTATCCTTCTTATGTCAGTGTTTTATTTTATGAAATAAAATGTGCAATGTTTAACTTCCTACAGACTATATTGGTATTAAGGAAAATTTAAGTACTGTTTTCTACAAAATCCAAATGAATATCCTTAGTATTACTAATAAAAGTTGGGTAAATCACCTAATGTGGCCCCAAAAGTCTCACCCTTGTGACTACTACTTTGTTCTGTTTACTACTTTTTTCTGTCTATTTTTTCTGTCTAAAGGAATCAGAGACTACAATTCCTATGCAATTAGGAGATTTATTCAACACCATTAATTGCTAAAAAAAATTCTGAAAATTAAATTTGTCCACAAGCTTGCAAAAAATACTCAATGCGCAGAAAATTTACAGTGTAGTAATTTGATCAGATATGAGCACACATTATGATACTTTTATTTATTGTATGGTACCAAGTATAAAGAGGCATGTGAAAAGAAAATCTTTATAGTGGAAGATCCTTGCCCCTTCTAATCATCTGCCTCTTTCCCATGACAGAACCCTGGTGGTTTTCTTTTGTGCCATCATTCATGGATTTATTATTTTTTGCAATGAAAAGCTTGAGATGGCTTTGAAGCACTGAAATTGGAATCACGTGGCTGGTTTACCAGAGAACTGCCAAAGGGCTTCTGACAAAACCACGTTCTCCACAGCTGGAAAGCAACACAGATGTGCATGCAGGCCATGCTTTCTTTGCAAGGCACCAGCCAGCAGCCTGGACTGACCCCTGTGTGAGCCTGCATGAGGTCTCCAGCCACATGACGCTGCCACAGGGATAGTACCACATTATGCCCTCCACCTTTGAGCTCTACAAGAATGGGGAGTTCTACCTGAGAGTTTTTGCTGAGAATCAGACTAAATCACAGTGAGTACCTTCCCTGAAAACCCCCCTTTCTGCTGGGGAGGCACACAAAGGAGAAGGTCACATGTTGCATCCATACCCTGGGCTTGATCTTTTGTCTTAACCAGCAAAATAGACCTATTTCCACAATGCATTTTGTCCACAGTCTGCCATAGCTACCACACATCTATGGCAGATGGTTCTTCAGAGTCATGGCTCTTCAGAAGTGTCCCCTAAGCTCTTGGCTGGGAACAAGGTCCCTCAGCTCTGTGAAGGAGAAGTTCCCACAATGAAAGAGTGCAGGATTTGAGACTATGATGATGATGAGATGGTTTTAAAAGGGGTTGTATCAATAGCAAACATTGGATGAAAAAGCCAAGTCTGGATTGAAGACAAGAACAGCAAGGTTGCATTTCCCATGGGAAATACCTTCAAAGAGTGGGGGCAGGCAGAGATGGGATGCAGAGCATGGGAAGCAGCAAACTTGGGGGCTTGTTCTGTGCATTTGTGCATTTATTAACACCTTATAGTTAAAGAGGTTTTGGTGGGGTTTTTTTCAGTTTTTTTTTTTTGGTTTTTTTTGCTAATTATTTTAAAGGCAAGAATCTAAAGTAGACTCATAATTTCTGGTTCAACCGTTTTCTTTTTTTTTTTTTCTAGGATGATGGGTGATGACGTGTCTGCAAATCCATATGAGGTTAGATGAACCAACTGGGCAGAGTTTTCCTTCATAATGTGGAAGTTAACAGGGGCATGATTTTTATTTCTCATTTGAGCTGGGATTACAGAATGTTTTCGTGCTGAGGAGAAATATTTTTTGCTCATGGGGATTTTTTACATATATCCATGTCTTAGTTTCACATTCATTTTTATGTACCCGGGCCATGTGGCACAGAGACTTCACCCTTGTAGACTGAACTGCAACATATTTGGTTGTCCTTACCTCCTGCATGGGTAGGAGAAGGTGGAAAGGGCACATTTCCATAGAAATAAATAGTCTTCTTGAAGTCTGGGAGAAGCTGCAAAAGGCTTCCAAGGAGCTGCTGAATTGCTCTGGCCAAGTGCAGCAACATTTTTTCACTGTGGCTCTTTTCTAATGCTGTCTTGGTAACAGAAGAAAACTTTCTCATCAGCCTTAGGAAGTATTTGCTCTGAGACACCCCCAGGCTGGTCATGACTAAAGAAGTGCCTCTGTTTTGCCATTTCTGCAGAGCGCATGCTCATTTTCTGTTGCTGTAAATAGGTGCCTGTACAGCATCTTTACAATATCCACAGCTCACTTTCTAGAACCTTATTAACCACTCTCTTGGCCATCCCTTTCCTCTAGCCTCATGTTGATAACAAAGATATAGATGATGAGTTCAAGACTCCATTCCAAAAGCTCTCTGGAGAGGTAAGTGGATTAAAGTGAACAAAAAAACCTGAGACCTCTCTGTTATGATTATACAAATATTTGACTTGCCAATTCCTTTTATTGTCTGTTCAAAAAAACAAGTATTTCTCCCCTTTTATTAACTCATAGTTTCAGTTCAGTTTATTTTACAATAGAGAAGATTTTCTAATTGTTACTCTTATTGATGCAAAATGTGATTTTTTTTTTCCCTTGGCAATGCAAGGCAGGGAATAACTTTGAAAATAGGGGCGATAGGAGTGAGGACTGTGAAAATATTATCCCAGGGTGAAATACATTATCTGTGGAGTTATCATATAATTCTGACAATTGCATGGCTGGCCAATTCCTTCCTCTTTGTTTAGCCCCAGGAATCTAAAACCTGTCAGCTGGGCTTTTTCTCTACTTAATATATTTGAAAAACAGTATCTATAAAGTCCTGCTGCGTTAGCCTGTGGCTGTCATGTCAGGTTTCCTCTTAATGAACAGGTGGCCACTGTTACTGGAGAGGGAAAACATGTTTTTAGTTAGGAAGACCATTCTGAGTTTTGAGATGGCAATTTTAGAATTGTTTGGTTGTAGTTTCCGTAAGCCCTGAAAATCTCAAATGTTTTCCTGAAACTTTTTATTCAGTCAAACATTGTAAAACGTTGCTATTTACTTGGTTATTGTGAGCCTTTTTAGGGGTCTTAGTAGCTGGGCGTTGGCCCGGGACCTCTATCCCAGGAAAGGACAGAGCCCCAGAGTCCAGCCCGCTTGGACCCAAAACCACGGGGAGCCTTCCAGCCAGCAGAGTGATAACAGCTTTTTATTATAGTGATAACAGCTCTGGGATCTCAGCTCTTTAGGATATAGCTGCTGCTAGGCTTGGCTTCGCTGGGTGTAGGCTCAGGCAGATGGAGAGAGGAGAAGAAGATGCCGGCAATTCCACTGGAGATGGTTTATTCAGAGGTGTGTGAAAGGTCCGGTACAATTCTTCTTCTACCTTAATGGGGTACAGTAAGCTACATATATACCTTTGGCCAGGCTCCAAACTGGACCAATAGACACAGGTTAAAGGGTTTACAAGTGACCAATAGAAGGGTCAATAGGATTTTTTCCTTATAAGGGTACAAATATATGTTGTGAGTCCAGGGTTAGAACATTTCTGGACTGCTTATGTCAGCAATCTTATTGTTAAAGCCTCCACGGTGCCTTAGCGAGGCTTGTGGCATTTACTACACTTGGTCACATCACCATAGCACCTAACAAACCTCTTATTTCCTGGTTGAATGTCTAGGAAGTATGATTGGTTTTGAAGATCTTCTCCCTCTGATATCTGAGGGTAAATGGGAAGGGTTTGAAAAAAATTAAGGGTTTACATGTCTTAGATTTGGAAAGAAAATAGTCTCTGGATGTCTGATAGCAAATCAATAGAGCTTTCTTCAAAGAATTTTTTTGTTAACACCTACAGTATGTTTTGTTTTCTCTCCAGGACTGTGAAGTGACTGCAACTGAACTTTAAAGGATTCCAAACTGGGTTTTGGTGGAGTGAATGACATTATGTACTTCCCATTGGATGGAGCTGAGAACAGGGTCTGTGCTAACAAAACCCAGCTCTGTCAGCTAGAGGTGAAGAAAAACAGAGTTTTTGTCTGATCCCAGCTGAATTTCTCCTGACTTTGAACCTCTAAATATGGGGTGGGGTGGAAATAGTGCCTGGTGCTTCCCTTCCAAACATGGCCAGCAGATGTTCTGCAGAGACACAACATTCCCTGTACTTTTCTGGGAGGACCACCATGGGCAGTGTTATTATGCTGCTGCTGCTGCATGACTTCTGTGGACAAATAGAGACTTATCACCACCAAAACCAATAACATCCCCTCCCACTGTGGGGAAAAAAAAGCCATGTTAATCAACTGAAAGGACATAGTGGAAGAAATGGCAGAGCATTTGCTTTGCTACCAAGATTTTAAGGTGGTCGATATTTTCAGCATTGTCTGCAGAAAAATATTTGTCTTAAACTATTTCTCACTTAGTCTTTTATATTTCCTTTTTGTACAGGACAGGATGTGAAAAGTGATAGATTCAATATTAACACTTGCAGGGAGGCGATCAGCCCTTTAGATGTATCCTTTGAATGTAATTTTATCACCTTTAAAGTTTCTGGATCTCTTCTGTAAAACTTCCTGACAAGCTGGGCTAAGTTTACACTTCACTTGTCCCAGCACATGGCTGGGGGCAAAAAATTCAACCAAGCATCTCTATCAGTTCATGGTGGCAGAAACCTGGACTATTTGATCATCAGCTGCTTCTCTCACCACCATCTCTCATTACTTAAACATTTTCCCAAATGAACTGGGGGGAAGTAGGGCCTTTCTGCCTGGCTGCACCTGTGCATTTCCAGGTGCATACACAGCATGCTTGGCAAGATGCAGGTTTTGAGTACATCCACAGCTGCTGTTTTTGAGTTAGGTTCTGCTTACAGAGCCCCGAGCTCACAGCAGCAGGGACAGGCTGAGACTGTTCCCAGGGGGAAGGCTGCAAGTACAGGCAGTGCCAGCCTCCCTTCTGCATAACTGGGGGGACACTTGGGAGCTTATAAGGTTTGTGTAGTCAAGGGAAAAGGAGAGGTCAACACCTCTGCCCAAGTTTGTGTAGCCAAAGGAAAAAGGGAGGTCAACGCCTCTACTCAGTGCTCCTTTGCACTGGGAGGGTGATGACCCGTGCTTCTAGGAGCTTGCTAGTGTTGGTGCCGTGGCATGGCCATATTGAGGCCAGCAAAGATTCGCTGTGGATCTTGTGGATAAATGGCTGTCAGGAGAAGTGATGCTGTTGCCCTAAACTCCATAGGCTCCCAAGCTTAATGGGGTAACTCAGTAAGTACAATGTCATAGTGTCCAAATCCCTGTTTCTGCATAATTTTACATTGGAAGGGATGTTCAAAGACCTGAAGAACATGGGACAGGACACTGTAGACAGCTACTAACTCTCTTCACTTGCAGCTCCTGCCTCTGGTTTCTAACAATTCTCTGCTGCAACACCAGGCCCTTTTCCCCCTAAGGTGAAATCTAACCTACTGTTAAGTGTCCAAAATGTGAGTGCTTTTAATCTTGCTTATATATTTAGTAATCCCATATATCATTCCTTGAGAGTGAAGATAGCTTAGAAATTCTTGGCATGCCTTTAGCCAAGCGAATATGGAGCTGTGGGCATGTCTGTGGGAGATGAAGTTGCATTACAAATGAGAACTAAACTGGCATTAGGATGACACTGTGATGGGTGATTTATTTTTAACAGAACTGCTCTCCAGATTGCTCTCCAGTGTTGCACCATCCAACTCTTGTTTTTACACTCCAGTTTTGTTAAGAATAAAGGAATCCTGATTTTTGAACCATGCCTTAACATGACCCAGACCGATGGACCCAACACCTTGAGACTTGTAGAATTCAAGACACTTTGGATGAAGATTCAAAAGTATTTGGTAACAACATTTCTGACTCTATCTCCTTGCTTCCCCTATTAGCTCTGAAGTACAGATCCAGAACTGAGATACAGTTAAAACCTCACAGGCAGATATAATTGGAAGCCTTCCTTCTCAGGGCTCAAATTTGTTCCAGGGCTCTGAAACACCTCTCACTTGACAGGGCACAAGCAAATCCTCTTTTACCTTGGCCCCATCATTCTCCATAATTTGCAATACCCTATGGAAAGACAGATTAACTCTGATTATTGGCAAAGACAGCTCTTTCTGCTGCCCGGTCTCTTAAAGCTCATATGAACTTTTCAGCTCTTGCTATATATTGCATGGCTGGATGAGTATAAGGAAATACAAGAAATATAATTTTAGAACCTACAAAAACCCGCCTTTGTATTTTTGAAATCTTGTAGAACTGTTGATTTTTTTTTCTGATACAGGATTTAATATCCCAAGAAGTTCACCCAGAACGAAGTGGTCTAAAGGAAGATCAGACTTGGACTTTCCTAGTGTGACCACCTCCCTTTCAGGCAAGCCTACTGCCACCATACTTGATGTTCATCGTAGAGCATCTGCCCTGGAGTTCCATGAAGAAATGTTGGGTTCATAAAGACACAGCTCTGTCCTAAGGCTTGTCAGAAAAGCAAACCTTGAGACCCAAATCCACTATTAACTCTAGGTCTGGGTGGTTTCTAAGTCTGGATAATAAATCTGCTGGCAGTAGGAGGCATCTGTCTTCTTGTCTGAAACATTAAGCAAGATGGAGTTGGTCTGTTGCAGTGTTTGCCAAATGATAGGATATTCTCCTCAATGGCCTGTTTGCCACCATGTAATGTGAAGGTAGGCATGCTGCCAGCCCATGGAAATGTGTTTCCCACTCTGCCTAGCTTGCCACTTACTGCTTGAAATGTTTCTCTCGCTCATTAATGTTTCAAAGAGTAGGAACTTGTGGTGGTGGGGACAGTCTCTGTCCCAGCCACCAGTGGGCACAGCAGTGACAATGTGAACAGGCAGAGGTAGGAATGATTGTCCTGGCACTGGTTAGCTACATGAGCAGGGAGGATGGCAGGGAATGGGTGGCATGGTGGGCTAGCAAAATAATTTGTTTAGCTTAAAGCCTGAGTCAGTGAAGGCCAAGTTTTCTGCATGCATCGTGCCCCTGAATATGTGTGTGGTCATGGCCAGGGACGTCACCCCCTTCTCCCCTCCCTGCTGTCCTAGAGGAGCCCTCTGAGTAGTTAATTGTGGCTTGTAACCCCTGATGAGACCTGTGTTGCCATATCTTCACGGCTACTGTGACCCAGCTGTGCAAGCCCAGCCTGCCTCTGGTGCCCACACCATGGCATTGCTGCAGAGGCACGCACTCAAATGCACTCTCCCATTCCCTCCTTCCCCTTCTGTCACAGACATGTTTTATGAAAAATCCTTTCCTTAGGATTTTTTCTCCTGAGAAGCTGAGAGGCCTCCAGAACAAAATGTAAACAATAATTATCTGCTGCTGTGGAATGCAGCAGGTGGATCTGTGATTGGTCTCATGTGGTTGGTTTTAATTAATGGCCAATCACAGTCCAGCTGTCTCAGACTCTCAGTCAGACGCAAGCTTTTATTATCAGTTTCTTTTTGCTTTCTGTTCAAGCCTTCTGATGAAATCCTTTCTTCTATTCTTTTAGTATAGGTTTAATATAATATAAAATAATAAATCAAGCCTTCTGAAACATGGAGTCAGATCCTCGTCTCTTTCCTCTTCCTGGGACCTCTGTGAACAACACCACACCCTTTGCCACAGACAATCTATAAGAAAGTGGACAGTGACTACTCCGGTACCATCAACTCCCATGAGATACAAAATGCCCTCAGAAAGGCAGGTAAGTGTGTTCCTTGGAGATTGGATCACCAGACATTGGGAGAACAGCAGAGCGGTTTAATGGCTTTTATTCTCTCCGATCACCTAGACCACAGCATTGCCAGTGACATTCTCCCTTCCTGATAGTCACACACAGCAATCCTTTTGCTGTTTCACACATCAAACCCCATTCTCTGTTCTGTGTTATGAACCACTGGTACTTTTGTCCACTCTGTGACCATTGCTTATTCATCTGATTATCTAGTTTTTGCCTCATTATTTCCTAATCTAATAGTCCTCTTTCAGAGCTATGCCCAAACCCTCTTTTTCCTTCATTTCCTCCCACCACCTTTCTCTCCTCTGGAGAAGGTGCAAGCCTGATCAAGGCATGCTCCAATGACATCCTTTCTGATGTGTTCACTTTTGGAGCAGAGCTTGCCAGCTAAGGGACATCTAGAGAAGCACCGCTTTTTGGGGTTTTTTTGATTTGTCTTGTGCTCAGTGGATTTTATGTGAATGATCCAGCGACAGAAATAGCATGAATATGGGCCTGAAAAGAGCCCAATACGTTATGTGAGCAATTGGCTCTGCTGCAATCACTGCTATTCAGCTGCAGTGCCCACTCGCTAATTAGGGGTTTATCTGGGGAACATAAGACTGTTTATGCTGTGAAACAATGTGAAATATGCAGTCTGACAAAATGCTGTGGGAGAACTTTCTTCAGCTGGCACAATTGGTATTGAAAAGGACCCACAGAGGTGGGTGAGGAAGTTCAACAGACCTTCTCGGAGAAATAGCCCTGCCCTTCAACCTGCAGCTGCAGCAGGATATGGATAAGTCACATCCAAGACAGCAAATTAACCTGCTGTGTCAGTGACTCCTGTGCTCTCCTGGTCCTCAGGTTTCAGGCTCGAAGATGAGGTGCAACACAGCATCGTCAACTGCTACGCCTGCAGCACCAAGCTGACCATTGACTTTGATGGCTTTTTGGCCTGCATGATCTGCCTGGAGACCCTGTTCAGTGACTACACAAGGGCAATTCCTAAAAGCTTTGGGATTCCCTTAGGTATTTGGTGTCTTTTGGCTGTGAATGTAGCAAATTGCATGGAAAGGTTCGGGTGCCAGCAAAATTGAGTCAGAGGAAGCAGCGGAGAAATAGCAAAAGCCTTTCTGTCTGAATGCCCATGGGGAGTAGAGGACACATTTCCACAACACACCATTCTCTTGTGCTTTACAGTTATCAGCAACTTATGGTTAGTGCTCTGGCCCCCACATTGTCCCAGCTCTGACAAATGGGACCATTTATCACTTGCAGTCCTTACTCAGACCTGATGTACAGGTTTGTCCTTGGATCATGCCAGATGCCACCACATCAGATTTTATAGCTGTCCTGCTGCCAACTCCCATTTTGCTGCTATAGATCTATTCCACCTCATGAAGCAGCTTAGAAATTATTTGTAAGAAGGAAGAAGAACTGCTGTAATATTATCTTACAGAACCAGTCTAAATTTCCACTAGATCATGGCAAAAAAACAGACTTCTACATTTTTTCGAGCAGTGATTCTCTACATGCCAAACTCTGTATTTTATATCCAGCTTTTTCCCCCCACTCTTCTACATTTCAGAAGTATTCTGTCTCCTGGACAAAGACAAGAATGGAGTCATCCAGATCTCTCTGCCTGAAGTAAGTCTGGTCAGATTGAAATATCACTTGATGCAACTGAAGCAGTAGACCACACTAAAATACACTTATTTTAAATCACTATTGTAAGAGATTTAATCATTGTTATAAGAGAACATGGTAGTGATTTAAAGGGCAAGTTTCCTTATGTGAGAATGTTCTTCAGCCCACAAGGCCTGTCTGAATTAGTAGAATGAACTTTTACCTTTATATGAGCAAAAAAATAAAGATACTTTCAAAACTCCCAAGGCTGATGGAGAAGATGCTTACACAGTGCATTCACTATCTCTTTTTAGAGGGCAGTGGTCGATTCATTAGAAAACACACAGCAGGGAACTCTTCTTTCTGGCAGAGAATGTGCTGATCCACCTGCCAGAATCAGAAGAAACCTTTTAAGATGCCAGGTCTTTTTTCTTCCCACATTGTTTTTAATGCAAATTTTTCCTGTTTAAGCTGTTGTAAAAGCAATTAGCTTGAGCCTTCCCTTTGCAGAATACAAATATATCTCAGGAAACAGCTGAAAGGAGTCTCAAGAGGTCCATCCAGTTAGTCTTCTCAGCTGAAGAATGGCTTGAAGGGAGGAGGATGGCTAGGAAGCCCTGCGACCCACAGTCACAGTTAGTTAAATCTAGTTGAAATTGTACATTGCGCACTCCCACCCTAGAGTTTTTCAAGGTTGAAAGTTGAAGCTTTCTCCAGCTTGCCCCACAGAACTCATTTTCCTTTTGAAGAGACCCCATTTGCAATGTTTGAGGCTGATCCTGGCAGTAGATTTCTCTGAAGTTCAAGAGCAAATGGATCCTACACATATAAAAGATTAAAATGCAACTCCAGCCTTTTCCAGCTTATTCTCCAAGAGGCATGGAATAGTGGCCCAGTGGCATCCTGTAGACCTTCCTGATGCCCTGACTCCTTGTGCTCTTTCTCCCTCCGTGGCTGTGCTGCACACTGTTTTGAACCATAGTCAATCAATTCAGCAGAGACCTCTGAGGCTCTTCTGAGCATGAAACCACTTGTTTGGCATCTCCTTGTTGTGAAAAAAAGAAAGAGAAACTTCTTTTTATTACTGGCAAGTTACTTTAAGCCAGTAAAAATGATCACCTGATGATTCACCTGTCAGTTATGAAATAAATGCAACCTTAAACAAAAAAATAAACATACCCAGGACTGACCTCCTTTACTTTTCCTGCCCAAAGGGTATTGCTCTGGGCCATGCTGAAATCTCATCAGTTCTGACTTAGCACGGATGGACCCAGGTGGCTGTGGTTTGACTTCTTACTTGCGGCGGTGCTGAAGTAATCGGCCCGGCCGGCCCACAGAGTTCGCACGGCCACAGCCTGGTGTTGGACACGGCAGCTGCAAACCTCTGGCCTCCAGACAGGAACAACAGAGGAAAGTGTCCAGAGCCCTCCCCACGTCTTGGTGGGGAATGCAGCTCTCTCAGGCAAATCCGCTACGACAGCGAGCACACGATCGGAGGTGGATAGAGGAACGTGAGGCAGCAGTCCTCCACAGCAGGGTTTTATTAAGAAAAGGGAAAGGAACAGGTGTGGGTGGGTAGGAAGGCTGCAGGGGACTGCCCCGAGGGGCGGGGAGAACAACTCATATATAGGGGGACCAGGGGGAGGTGAATCCCCACCCCTGGCCAATGAACTTAATACATAACACAACAGACAGGGGGCGGCAGCGAATGGGGTAACATTAGGGGAGGGTCAGCTCTCTCCTGCCCAATCACTCTCTGCCCTGGAGAGATGGTTCTGGAAAGCAGGGCAGGGGCAGAGAGTGACAGGCAGGGAGGCTGACAACTGAGAATACAGGGGAGGGAACAAACAGATACAAAAAGGCGGGAAAAACCATGGCAACAGGGGGATTGACAGGTCTGCAGGGTGGTAAACAGGGGAGGGAGAACCGGCGGGCGCCATCTTGGGCAATTGAAATTAATATAATACAACAACTTAAGGGAAATACAACGTAGGAGAGGGAGACCGCAGGGGCGCACTGCAACATCTCCCCCTTTTTTACACAAAAAATAAAGGAAACGACTAAAGGTAAGTAAGAAAAAGGGGAAAATCAATGGTAAAATGTCCAAGAACAAAAGTCTTTAAATCTTTAAACTCCATCTTCGCAGTCGTCCTCGGGTCTTCTTGCAGGTGGGGTGGTCTCTGGATGGGCTGTGCTGGTCTCTGGGTCTTCTGGGTCCACTTCGGTGACAGGGAAGTGGACCATGTTGACTTGGTGCAGGACCAGCTTTGAGACCAGACGGCGGACCACTGCCCAAACAATCGAACACCCAAGGACGATCGCTAAAATAATAAAAACTCCGAAAATAATGTCTTTCAAAAGTGACTCAGCCCAGCCTGAGAGCCCGAGTCCCGACAGCAGGTTCCCCAGCCAATCTTCGGTCTCTTGCTGGATGTCCTTGACCAGGCCCTGCATCTGCTCCAATGCCGATTGCACATTTTGTGCTTTGGATGACAAATTGAAACAACAGAGACCCTCAAACTCCTCACAGCGGTGATGATGAAGGAGGAGGAGGTAGTCGAGTGCTGCTCTATTTTGCAAGGTCGCCTGCCTGGTGATTTTCTCGTCCGCTAAGAGTCCCGCGATGGCTGTGGAAGTCAAATTTGCTTGTTTGATCGACCAACACTCTAACTTTCCCAATTCGCCAATGGCCTTTCCGGCCGAAACCCATGGCAAAAACAAAGAGACTGCGACCCTTTTACCTTCATTCCAATGATAAATTTTGGAGTCGCAGTCCGGGCCAAATTCGGTCAAATCTTTCTTTTGCCGAATTACTGTCTCACCTACTATTTTAGTGGGCCGAATTCCAAATTTAGGTGTGTTGGGAGCAAACAGCGATACGTGTCCAAACGCACATGGACCTCCGAGCAAACGAGAGGGGATGCCATTCCATGCTCGGTTCTCACAAATCAGGTATAAATTTTGGGGTAAACTACGAGGTCGGGAGTCAGGAGCAATTGGGCCCAGAGGGGAAATTGTCTTGTTGCACCATTGATTGTTGGAAAGTCTCTCGATTTGGGTCCACTGCTGGCTACTGGAACGAAGGGTAAGGGAAAGACTGTGAGGTACAAGTAACTGAAAGCAAAGGGGAGCTTTTGAGGAACCGAGCAATTGGAACTGGAGGGGTTCCTCTGGAGAGACCGGGAGACGATTGATGGTTTCTCTCCAGAGGTCGGTGGGATCTTGATGATATTTGGCTTGGGTCAGGGGGATTAGAGGGGGGGGATAATCAAGGGAAGGAATTGGGATCCCCACCAGGCAAGACGACAGAGGGTCTCTGGCTGTCTCGGCGTTGAGGCAGATGTGGTCCTGACCAAGGGAACCTGCCAGCATCTTCCAGATGTTGTTTTTTGGCTGGGGAAGAAAGTCAGGCTTGCCGGGGATTGCGCTGAGCAGGATGATGGTGAGGAGGCTCAGCGCAGCGCCCATTGCTCGAGCCATGGCTGGGTCTGAGGTCACTGTAACGATAAAAGAGAATATTAAGAACTGAAAATCTCGCCAGGGGGAAAGTCGGGAGGGGGGTCGGGTTCAAATAGGGACTGGAGAGGGAAAAGGGTGGTTTCCCAATCCCGTCGCTTCCTCCGCCAGCTTGCGACTTTGACTTGGGGGGTTGACGTCGTCGCCTTTCCTGTTCTGGGGACGAAAGGCCGGACCCAGCGTGAAGGAACCCACTTGGGGCCAGTTGGGGTTGAAACGCAGGCATGCCCACGACCCCAAGTGATTAAATCAAATGGTCCTTCCAGACGCCAGGTCTCCGGGTCCTTCACTAGAACTGGCGGTTTCTCTTTCAGCTGGAGACTGCCGTGCTGCCCGAAATGCCGCACAATGGGCGGGTTCAAATTTTCGAAAGAACAATTTAAAAAGTTGATGGTGTACAAGGCCCTAGATAATTGGGAATGAGGGGACTCCACCTTTACCGTCGGAGCGAGGTGAGACAAAACTCTCTTCAGGCTCTGGTGGGTCCTCTCAATCACGGCTTGTCCCGTGGGGGAATAGGGGATGCCGGTTTTATGTTCTATTCCCCATTGCTGCAGGAAGCTCCGGAGCTCCCTGGACACGTACGAAGGCCCGTTGTCAGTTTTGAGAACCTTAGGGATGCCCAACACGGAGAAAGCCTGAAGTAGATGTTTGATAACATCTTTGGCTTTCTCCCCTGTGTGGGCAGAGGCGAAGACAGCACCTGAAAAAGTGTCCACGGACACGTGGACATACTGGAGGCGGCCGAATTGGGGAACATGTGTGACATCCATCTGCCACACCTCGCAACTGGAAAGCCCTCGGGGGTTGGCGCCAGCGGGCAAAGATGGAAGCTGGTCCCGCTGGCAATGAGGACATGTCGCCACGATGGCCTTGGCTTGGTCACGCGTAAGTTGGAACTGGCGGACCAAGCCAGGCGCATTTTGATGGAAGAGCTGGTGGCTGATCTTAGCTTGGCGGAACACGTCCGGGAGTGGGGCCCATTGCACCGCGTGGGCAAGAGCCCACTCGGCCGGGGAAGCGAGGCTATCAGCCAACCGGTTCCCCTCCGCAATGAACCCGGGCAAATCGATGTGCGACCTCACATGCATCACATAATAACTTTGCTCTCGGTGGGAGATGAGTTTGATTAATTTCGAGAGCAAATCAAATAAGACCGAATTGGAAACTTCTTCGAGGACCGCATTTTCGGCTCTCGCAACTACACCGGCTACATAAGCCGAGTCCGTAACTAAATTAAAAGGTTGATCTTAGAATTTCTCGAATGCCCTGACGACTGCGTCCAACTCAGCGACTTGAGGGGACCCCTCAACGATGGCAACATCCATCTCCCACCGCTGAGTTTGAGGGTCCTTCCAAGTCATAACTGACTTGTGAGATCCTCCGGACGCGTCAGTAAAAACTGTCAGGGCGTCGAGTGGGACTCGACTTTGTATCTTCCGAATTGAGAATTTAAATTGCATGTCTTGATTGAATAAAGCATGCGGTGGGTGGCCAATTTCAATTTTGCCGGTGTATTCAGCGAGAGCAAACTGCAAAACTTCGCTCTCCTCGAGAAGCTCATTGAACATTTTTAACCGAAATTTACCAGATTTTAGCTCAATTGGAATGTGGATGCATGTAAAGTCCACACCTGCCAGCTCCCTGATCCACGATCTTGCTTTGCAGATCAGTTCCGCTACCAGCTCGTGTGGCTTTGTTATTCTTTTGGACCTACGATGGCCGAGGAACACCCACTCTATGATCAAGAGGGGGTCGCTCAGGCCTGGGTCCGTCCTTTTCCCCTTAGGTTGTTTGAGGACTTTCCCGGACTTATCCCACTGGAATATCATCCCGTGGAGGTGTGGCAAGTTCCCAAGGATGATGAATTTGAAGGGCAGGCCCGGGTGACAACGATGGGCCTGCCTTGCCTCGATCAAAACCTTGATTTTTTCAAGAGCTGCCTTGGCCTCTGGGGTGAGCTCCCTGGGAGAACTAAGCTCCTCTCCCCCTTTCAATAAATTGAAAAGGGGGGCTAGGTCTTCGGTGGTGATGCCTAGCCAGGGTCTCACCCAATTCAACGCCCCACACAGTTGGTGGACATCGGCTAAGGTCTTCACCTGGTGGTGAATCGCCAATCGCTGCGGAACAATGGTCCGCTTCGTGATGTTCAGGCCTAAGTACTTCCAGGGTGGCATCCGTTGAATCTTCTCACTCTGGAGCTCGAACCCTGCAGCAATTAAACAGTCTGTTACACGGGAGAGCGCATGGGCCAACAGGTCGTCACTGGGGGCGCAGACCAGCACGTCATCCATATAATGATAAATGATGGTGTCAGCACATTCGTCACGAATTGGCTGGAGCAGAGAAGCAACATACCACTGGCAAATGACTGGACTACATTTCATGCCTTGCGGCAACACTCGCCAGTGGTAGCGCTTCCCGGGAGCTTCACGATTTAAGGTGGGCACGGTGAAAGCAAAACGTGGGGCGTCATCAGGGTGAAGGGGAATTTGAAAGAAACAATCTTTGATATCGATGACAGCCAAATTCCAATTTTGGGGGAGCATCGCTGGGGACGGCATCCCTGGCTGGAGAGTACCCATGTCTTGAATAATTTCGTTGACCTTGCGGAGGTCGGTGAGGAGCCGCCATTTGCCAGATGACTTGCGAATGACAAACACTGGGGAGTTCCACTCTGACATGGACTCCACCAGGTTGCCCTTCTTGACTTGCTCCTCAACGAGCTCCACGAGCGCCGCCAATTTCTGTTTATTGAGCGGCCACTGAGCTACCTGGACTGGTTTATCAGAGAGCCAATTCAGTTTCCAGGTAGGGCGCTCTTCAGTGACCGCTGCCCGAAAAACCTGGGGAGCCGGTAGGTCAATTTTGGCTCCCCACTGGGCAAGGGTATCTCTCCCCCAGAGAGGCTCAACGTAGTCCAAAATGAATGGGCGAACAGAAGCCAATTGCCCATCCGGTCCCTTAATTTGGACGATGCTCCTACTTTGCCTAGCCAATTGTGTCCCCCCAACGCCTTGAATGCGACCGTCCAAGTTTTGCAGCTCCCAGTGTGACGGCCATTCCCGAGAGGGAATGATCGTCACATCTGCCCCGGTGTCTAACATCCCCCGGATGGAAATTGTGTCCCCCCCCCGGGACAGCTGGCAAGAGAGGCGAGGCTTTGCCCGCCCAAGGTGTTCGGCCCAGGCCACAGAAAGAGTATCAGATTGTATTGGAAAGGCCTGGGCCACCACCTCTCCTGCGGGGAGGAACAGTGGAGGATGTAGACACCGACACCTGACGACGAACGGCTGGTCTGCTGACACTGAAGCGGGAAGCACCTGAAGATCTTGAGGGGTGGCTCCAGTGTCTCCCACAATGACAAACTGCTGGCCAATTTCCCAATTACCTGGGGCTTTTGGGCAGACGGACAACGCGTAGATCTCGGAGTCCCGGAAATGAAAGGGTCGCGTGGTTTCCAGTCTGAAAGAGAAACTGCGAGAAGAGGTGGTTAATGCAGGTTCTAGCGAAAGACCCAGGTCAGAACAGGGAAGGCGAGGATCATCCCCGCTGGTCAAAGTCGGTGAAGTGTCAAGTCCGGTTAAAGTGACCTGGGGCCCTGGTGACTTGGGCCCAGCTGGCGGTGAGCGTTTTCGGGATTTGGGACCCCTCCCCCTGGCTTTTGATCTTACTTGCCCGCCCACATTTGTATCAACGCGCAGGGGGGGGCTGTGCTCCTTTATGAGTTTTTTGGGGCTCCTCCTCTCTGGACACCTGACTGCCGCTCCTTCCGAAAAGCATAAAACTCCTTGCGGAGCGGGCAATCAGGCATCCAATGATCCTCCGCATGACACAGGTGGCAGGCTGAAGTTGATCTTCTTCTGTTCTGGGGGGTGCCAGGTCCCAGGTGAGGGGCCGACGACAACGGTGCGGCGGCGGCAGCTGTCTCCTGAAGGTCGGCAAGGTCGGCGAAGGCCACCCGACGAGTCAACGAAGGTGTTGGTTTTTCGCCGGGCGCCTTCGATGCTGTTGACACCTTTGCTGCACAGACCTCCAGGAGATCTCGGAGAGTAGGACGCGGGTGGAGCGGCAGGCTCAGGATGGCCGCTTTGCAGGCTGAGTTGGCATTGGTGGGCGCCAGGAGCGTTACCATCTTTTCCCGCGCCTTCCTCTCCGGTTCTTCGATCTCTGCCGCCAGCTGAAGCCGCACCACGAAGTCATCGAAACTTTCTGTTGGCCCCTGGAAGATATGGGAAACCGGGACCGACGGCACCCCCGCAGCGACACGATAAAACGCCTGGAGTGCCACCTGTGTGCCCCGCCTCAAAGCCTCTGTTGGTATCTTACTAGCTTGTTTTTGGCCCTGGTCCCAATCACCCAACCCGCAAAGATGGTCTGTGGTGAGTCTCTCCCCATCGGTATCCTCCCCCACATCCGGGTCTTCCCAGAGCTGCGGCAACATTTCGGTCACCCCTCTCTCCCACGCCGCTTCCCATCTGGAAAACTGAGCTACATTCAAAAGGCACTTGAAAATCTGCCGATGATCGGCAGGCACCAGCTCAGTTTCCAGAAGGGAAGCTTCCAGCAATCCCCTAAAATATTCACTTTTTCCCCCGTGCTCCTTCTGAGCCTTCACCAGCTCCTTAATGAGGGCTCGGGGGACCGGGGACCACTGGACGCGGGGATTGCCACCGCCCCTACCCCGATGGTAAGTCACCGGAGCCGCCATGATGGAATCAGCAGGCTCCGGCGTGCCCTCCTTCCCCTCAGCTCCGGTCCCCGGCCCGTGGGAAAATTCTGGCAAAGATGGCCGACCGTGGGAACCGGAACTTTGGAGGAGTGGACAGGAAGGGGCGGGGTCAGGGGTGCCGTGGGAATTCGGGGTGGGGACCGATGGGAGAGAGCCCGCCCAGCGGGTTGGGCAAGGAGGCAGGGCCTGAGGCGAAGGCGGGGCCTGCGGAGGAACGGAGGAGGAGGGTGGAGCGCTGGGAGAGGGAGGGGTATAAATGAAAGGGGAGGGATCAAGTGGAAGGAAGGGGTTAGGACCAGGGAGAAAAGGGTTGGACTGCGGGAAACCAAAGGGGTTAGGGGAGTAATAGGGAGGGGGAAGGAACTTCTGCTGAGGGGGGGTTGCTTCGTGGCTGCCGCCATCTTGGGCTCCATGGGAGCCATCTTGTGGTGGCACCACGAAGCGAACTTTAGCTGTTAACTTCGGGGACTTAACCACACGGAAGGAGGGAGCTGGGGAAGATGGGGGATAGGGAGAGCCGGCCGGAGTCTGGCCAGGACTCCGACCGCAGGGGGATTGGTCATCCTGAAGAGAGCCAGGGCGATGTAAGGGCTCCTGCCCGCTGTGGCCGGGTTCTGCTCTCTTCAGGATTCCAGGTCTTGCGGGTGACGGGGGACAGGGTGGAGGGGTAGGGGCACGTTCGGGGGCACAACTGGGGGCAGAAACAGAACTGGGGAGCTTGGGGTGTTCTCCCAGTTTTTTAGTTTCTCTCTTCCTCAGCGCCAAAAGGAGCTGAGTCACCCAAGTCAGGTGCCTAGCCAATTTCAATTTCTTAGTAACAGCAATCTCCTCCGATCGGGCCGAATCTGATAATTTCCGGGAGACCTCTTCCCAAAAACGGAGGCTCCTATATTGATCGAAGGAGACATTTTTAAACTGGGAGGAGACCCAGCGGATCAAGCTCCTGATTTCTTTTTTACGAACGCGAACATCATTGTCAACTAAAATCCCGACAACTAAATAAACGGCCTCACGTTGCTCCGCTGACAGCCTAGCACCCATGGCTATCGATGTTACAATGTGGAGCAACTCTTCCCACAGCACCAATTAACACAAACGATGGGAAAAGAACAACTAAGGAGGGGATAAATGTAAAGGATCTCCCCGGGGCCCCCCGTCAGGGAAGAAAAAACAACCAGCGCTTGATGGGCGAAACCACCAAGGGGTTAAATAAGAAGACGGAGGGGGTCAAAGAACTCACCACACCCCAGGGAAACCGCGAGGGTCCGGATGCTGCAGGAATCCACCCCCGGGACCGATCCGGGGTGCCGGTGTTCTCGGTCCCGATCTTCCGGAGCGCAACCCTCAGTTACCAAGGGTCCGCTCTACGGAAGTGCTGCCGCACCCAGGGAGGTTAAAATCCTCGATCCGCGGGTCGACGTAGTCCAACGGTCGCCCCACGTTGGGCGCCAGCAGCTGCGGCGGTGCTGAAGTAATCGGCCCGGCCGGCCCACAGAGTTCGCACGGCCACAGCCTGGTGTTGGACACGGCAGCTGCAAACCTCTGGCCTCCAGACAGGAACAACAGAGGAAAGTGTCCAGAGCCCTCCCCACGTCTTGGTGGGGAATGCAGCTCTCTCAGGCAAATCCGCTACGACAGCGAGCACACGATCGGAGGTGGATAGAGGAACGTGAGGCAGCAGTCCTCCACAGCAGGGTTTTATTAAGAAAAGGGAAAGGAACAGGTGTGGGTGGGTAGGAAGGCTGCAGGGGACTGCCCCGAGGGGCGGGGAGAACAACTCATATATAGGGGGACCAGGGGGAGGTGAATCCCCACCCCTGGCCAATGAACTTAATACATAACACAACAGACAGGGAGCGGCAGCGAATGGGGTGACATTAGGGGAGGGTCAGCTCCCTCCTGCCCAATCACTCTCTGCCCTGGAGAGATGGTTCTGGAAAGCAGGGCAGGGGCAGAGAGTGACAGGCAGGGAGGCTGACAACTGAGAATACAGGGGAGGGAACAAACAGATACAAAAAGGCGGGAAAAACCATGGCAACAGGGGGATTGACAGGTCTGCAGGGTGGTAAACAGGGGGAGGGGAGAACCGGCGGGCGCCATCTTGGGCAATTGAAATTAATATAATACAACAACTTAAGGGAAATACAACGTAGGAGAGGGAGACCGCAGGGGCGCACTGCAACACTTACTGTGCAGCAAAGTGCAGCAGTGTTCAAAATCCTGGAAGGGATCTCCATTGCTGCAAAATACAGCATATGTTTTGCTCCATGCTCAAGAGTGTGGGCAAAATTTATGTTGCTGCCTTGGCAACCTCCTTTTGCAGACAATTGTTGGCTTTGGTTTGGCCAAGTGTCTGCAGAAGTTGGGGGTAAGGAGCTTGGAGGCAGATGCTGAGCTGCGGGGAGGACAGAGGATTTGGGCACAGACACATCCCCAAGGATTAACTGGGAATCAGGAAAATGTGATGGCACTCCTCCACAAGTCTCGGCTCAGTCCTCTAGGAGGAGAGAGGATGGAAGGTCAGATGCAATTTTCTGCAGTTATTTAAGCTAAGATCTTCTCCTGTGAATGCTTGTCCATATGCATGCCAAAAGATGGGCTTTGGAGCTTTAGTTTAATGAGTGACTGAATCTCATTATGAGAATCTCATGAAGGCAAAAAAGAAAAAATGCACATGTAGGGGGTCTCAGAGCCTGAGAATGTGGGGGATGTGTTAATGTCAACTGTGACTTAAAGAAAAAACTGAAGCTAGCTGGCTTCAACTGTCTTAAACTTCGCACTGGCTCACAGTTCTGTGCTTTCCTAAGACCTTGTAAACATTTATCTTCTTTAAAAAAGCTCCTCTCTACATTAAATTTCATAGTATTCTAAAGAGTAATGTCATAGCAATGCAGGCAAGATAATCTAGTACTCTGTATTAGCAATTAGAAGATATTTCTGGAACTTGCAGCAATGATCTGACAAGACCATGCATGTCATGGTCAGCAACACGTTGGACACTTCTCCCCAGGAGCAGGAGTGCAGGCTGACATCTGTGTCCTCAAGGCAGATATGGGGCCATGACTGTGTCCCCCTCTTTCTATTCAGTGCTGTGTTTGAGAGAAGCCTTTCTGCATGCCTACTGGTTCCTAAGCTCTTCCTTTGAGCAGGAAGAAAGCTGTTTGTTGTTTGGTTCCCATCTCTGAACACAGAATGCCTGGTGACAAACCCCACACCTCACATCTCACCACATTTTTTACTGCTGGTAGCCTTATGTGACTAAAAGGGATGCATAACCTGTGTCAGTGCACAACTCTGCCTTTCTAATTGATGTCTTCTTCCAGTAAAAGAGAAATAAATATTTAGTTTGGGTTGCAGGATAAAAGCTGCCAGAGTGGGAACCACAGGCTTTCCCCCACTGTCCCTCTGCACCTATCACTAGCCATGACCCGTGTGTGCAGATGTCATAGGTTGCCACCAGTTTCTCCTGGCAGATTTTTGCCTGCTGACAACTACACATATATATCTGTGTACCTCCACTTGCCTGGAAGGAAAAGCTACCTGGGACAAGATGAGCTCTCCAAAGCCACCAGAAAATTCTGGTGAATGCTCTGCCTTTTCAGTAGGATGAGCATGTCCTTCACTGCCCTACATCTTGCACATGCAACACGTCTCCTTGTTAATGAGGCAGTAGGGTGAGCTGGCTGCTGCAACTTCAGATTTGCTTTCTGCTCACACACGCTATTCATGAGTTTGTTCCAATTATGGTCAGAGAGACCTTTCTCCACAGGACTGGGAAAACTCAAACATATGCAGAAAGCCATTGCATGCTCCGACTTCTCCTTTTAGTGCAAGCCAGATGCCTCCATCACAATAATTCTCACAGTTATCTCAATGGCTCTCACCCTCCTGTACAGAATGGGCAGAGTGCTGCACTCCATCTTCCTTTATCTTCGGAAAGCAGGCAGTGCCAGAGGAGCCACCTCTTCTTTCATTTATTCTTTGAGTACAGCACTTGGCTATCAGTTCTTAGAGAACAACTGCACAAAAATAAGCCTTTTCATGGGATTGAATATGCTTCTCCTTTTTACTTGATGCATCTGCAAAAAGATGATTAATGTCCACCTGGTTTTCCTTCCCTATGCTGCAAGCTGGGCAAATGTCTGTGCTCATCAGTTCTCCCAGTTAGTCCTGGTGGGGCTAAAATAGCTTTTGACTAAAATGCCTGCAGCAGCTCCTGTCAAAGCAGTGGAGCATGGTGAGCTGAGCCACAGCTAGGGCACCTGGACTCTCTGCACTCTTACACTCTGCATGTTGGTTGTGCTTCATTTTTGGAGCTGGGAAGCAGCTCACCTTAGATTTAAGTAGCTCAATCATGGGGAATTATAATCCAGGCAAAGTCACAAAGGTTCATGAATTTGTGATCTGTTGCCTGTCACAGTGAAAATCTAGCTGTGCGGCATTCTCAGCACTTTGTAGATATGGCAGGGCTAAAGAGACTCCCACAGAAACTCTGCCACAGGTCTTCAGATCTTTCCTTTCTTTCTCCACTTGACCATAGAAATGTTTTCCTCCTCACTGCAGGCTGGTGAACTGGGAACTTGAACTCTGTACATTACTCTGGTAAAATGAGATTCACATTAGACCACATTCAGAGTCCCACATGCCTTGTACACTAATTGCTTTGTGGTTGCCTACAGAGGAACTTCCCATGGGTATAAATCCTACCTTATCAGCATCTGACTCCAGCTTTGCATCAGAGTAAGTGTCTGCATTGTGGACAGGACAACCACAGGTATTTGGGATTCTGCCTATGAGCTAGGAGAATAAAAAGAATCAACCTCTTATGCGCAATTATCTGTCCACCCTCCCAGAATGGGAGATTTACAGGGGGGTCAATCCATCAGTGTAGGCTAATGTTTAGATCCATGGCTTATGAGTAAGCACAGAAGGAACAGTCCTTTACAAATTCCCTTTCAATCTTTATTTTAGACAATCCTGCTGAACCTGACTCAATGGTATGTTTTCATTCTTCCTTTCCATACAGTTCCAACAACCAGGCAGACTTGGAAGCACTGAGATACTCTAGGCACATTCTTCCTTTCCATGTTATTCAGGATGCATCCAACATCCCAGCCTGCTATTGTTATCCCAAGTTAAACTTATAGACTGGAGATTCAAACTCCATAACAGCAGATGAGATTCTGGGTGCAAAAGGAACGCAAATTCCGAAGCTTTTGAAGTTTCTCCACCACTAATGATGTCCCCAATGATAGTTCATCTGCTCCTGCCTGACAAGCTTGTTACTATGGTGTCTGTCTCCCTCTGTATAACTGGCACATACAGCATAAAAACCTCTTTCTTTAGTGGAGCAAATCACTTCACTTGTTACTGTTGGCCACTCATTAACTCCTTCCTCAGTCTTTGAAATCTTCGATGCAGCTGTCACCTGACTTGCACTGTGTGGACAGGAGGTGCTTGGGGAGGGTTGTGTGCAAAGATGAAGAACAGAAAATAATCTGGAGGAATGTATCTGAGGGATGGACCCAAGAAGTACCTGGACAAACAACCAGGAATAACAACTGGAATAACAAAAAACTGGAATAACAACCAGGAAGAAGGTGAATGAAGCAGCTTTTTGTCCATTCAGGAGTTGAACAATGTCAGGAACTGGAGAAAATGGGTCCTTCTGTGGCCCTGCAAGTTTTAGGAAAGAAGACATATATTCCCTTCAGAATACACATGGCTGACTTACAAAAAACAAAGCCCTTTTGCTATTTGGAAAACTCTGTAAATCATTGGTATTTTTGTCTATTCATTCACCTCTAAACATGTAAAAACTACATAGCCCAAGGAGTGATTAAGATATTTCTTCTAACCAACCTTTTATTCATTCAAAAAACCCTCAAACCTCCAAACTGAAAGGTATTTTCTTCAAGTTCAAACTAGCTGGTGTGCTCCTCAATGTGATCCCTCATCAAATTAGGTTTTCCTAGGCTAGTTTGAACAGTGTAGCTTGATCTCATTACAGAGATCATAACAGTGAGGGCCCTCTTCCAATGTCTTAGAGCATTTCAGGCTTCCCTAAATTCCCATATCCTTTTTGATAGTCTCTCTTTTATTCTCCAAAATGCACAGACTGTCACATTTTTATCTCTGCTGTATGCTTCTTTTCAGCTGATACAGTGAAATGTTTCAGAGTTCCTTTGTTATACGTAAAACACCACTGAGGCTGGTTTTGAAGGGGAATTTTCATCACCCTCCTTAGTTGTTCGCTCCCTGCCAGTGAAGACACAAACCATACCCAGATCACAGAGTCTGTACTGTGCTCCAGACTTGCCACACCACCACCAGCTGCTGAGGTGGAGCAGCAGGAATAGCTACAATCACTGGCAAACATCACCCAGGTGCTCTGCTGAGGCCACTTCAAGAGAGCTCTCAGATCCCAGGTACACGGGGCACAGAGTCCCCACAGAGTACCCAAGAAAACTTTCAGTCTGTTCATGTAGAAAGCACCACAAATCTTCCCAAAGACATGTCTTCATTGCATCATAGGTACATAGGTACAGTAACCACATTTCCATGTAAGTGGGTGTTTTCTCTCAGTTTTTACTCAACCCTGTGGGTCCACAGGGGCACCACTGAACTTCCCACCACAACCGTCACTGCCCCAGCAGTGGCATCACAGACTATGAAGAGAAAATAAGCAGCCAACCTCTTAGCCATTGAGGGCCTGTGTTTAGACACAGAAACTGGTTTATTACTAAACCAGTAGCTCACATTGCCTTTAACACCTCTGAAAGGAGTCAGGCTACTTGGTTGTCTGATGAAGCTTTCAAAGGAGAAGGAGGATAGGACAAGGCAGTGTGACATTGTTTTAATGTAAAATCATAAGTGCTCTTGTTAGTAATGATGGGCATTCGTTTGCCACAGTTTAGCTACAGATAGCACAGGATTTGGCATTTCCAGAGATTTCTCATTTCTCTGTCTTAGTTTTCTCAACACACCTTTACTTGATTAGCCAGCGCTCCTAGGCCATTTCTTGGGCATAGCTCTCTGGACACCAGCACTTCAAGGTTACCTGTCTTTGATGTCATCCACGTAGGCTTGATCAGGAAATAAATATTTCTTTTTATTTAAAGACCTTATTTGGTAATTGATATTAATAAGATATCTGGCACAGTAACTAAGCCAGGCAGCTTGAAACTGTGTTTGCAAAACTGTGTGTGTTTTCCCAAGCTGTAATCATACTCTTAGACCAAAGTGCAAATTTACCCAGTACACATACCACAGCAAGTATGATCTCTTAAGAGTTTAAAGGAGCTTTGTGACCAACACATTTTATTTCAAATTGTGTTTTGCAATGTTTTAAAAGATCATCATATTTGCTTATTAATTTGCATGGAGTTGGAGCTCAGGAAAATGTAGTGCTTGTCAAACATGCGATTGACACAATCACTGGTGGTGATTGGTGGTGTGGCAGGCAGTGGGGTATCCCACAGGGTCTCTGTGTTGGGATGCAGCAACATTCTCAAGGATACTCCAGTGTGCAGGTTGTGTCATATGAAGGGTGCTCCCATACGGCTTGAGTGAAAGAATCTTTGCTGGGGAAGTTTTGCCTGGCAGATGGCAACTGTGAATACAGGAACTAGGAAAATGCTTTCAGTTTCAGAAAGAATAACCATAGAACTAATTAAACATTAAAAAAGGAGATTAAAGGAAAAATGAGAAAATTATAAAGTACCAACCTGACCTCTAATTTGTAAAGCACTTTTAGCCTGAGAGAACCCTGAGAGAAGGAGCTATCTGAAACAGCAGTAGTAAACTTAATCATAATGAAACTGATTCCAGCAGAGAATGCCAGCTTTCTACATGTTAATTTAATTTGAGCTAATCTCAGTTTTGGGCTGAGATTCTGTGTGTGTGTGTGTGTGTGTGTGTGTGTGTGTGTGTGCATGCGCGCGCACGCGTGTGTGTGTGTGCTTTTATACATGCTGATAATGTCTGAATTGCAGGCATGCTGGTCTGGTGCACAAAAGCTTGAATGAGAAATTATCTAACCAAATTTTAGTGTCCAAGTTGACTAGAGCACAAACAATGAACAAGCTTTATGGAGAGAGAAAATATAATTAATTTCAGAGCTTACACCTTGCACTCTATCATGATACCAGTAACTTGAGTAAGAAGAAAAAAATCATTATTTTTAAAATTTTGTGGGTTATTATTATATGTTACCCTGGCACATTTAATTTTGCCTGTCCTCATAAAAATCCTTGACCCCCCTCCCCCACTCCATAGGATGCAAATATTATTCTAGTTTAAAGGATATCTCCCCTCAGTACCTGATGTCCTATCATCATTCTTGTCATGTGTTTGTCAAACCATGGTATTGCTTGTCTGGATTCCTACACATACAACATATGAGATTTCCTCAGCTGCCAGGAGAACGATTTTTTACTTAAACTTTCTTTCCTTTGAATGAACTCTTCTTTTTGGGATTCCTGGGAGAAAAAGGTAAGTAGAATGCTGTTGGTCAGGTCTCACTCATTTCATTTAAAAGAAGCTGGTAACACAGTAATAGCTGGCTTAAGGATACCTGATGTTTCCATCCCAAAGTACAAGATCATTTCATGGAGGGATGAAGAAAGCTAAATCAGAACTCAGCTAGAGGAGGAGTGATTCTGGTTACTAATGAGGTACACTGCATTGAGCACAAGGTGGTCAGCATATTTTGGTATCGGTTCTGAAAGGCTGGAGTTTTCTGCTGCTTGTAGTAAATTATGTTCCATGACATAGGAGTGGTCAATAGAAAAATCTGGGAATACAGCTCCTTCAGAGACACTGTAAAACAAATTATACCACCAGCAGATCTCAAAAGTACCACAGAGCTAGACAAGCTGATGCTGCAATATGCCTTCAACCTGCACTCCCTACATCTACATCTAATTAATTTTCTTAATTGCATAACAATGCTCTTCCTAATTACACTGGGGAATCACTCCTGGTTCTTTATCTATTGCTCAGATTATTCTGGCTGTGGTTGTATCAGTGCAGTCCCCAGCCTAATTTTGTGCTAGCCTGCACAGACTGCTTGGGGAGTGCTGGCAGAGCCCTCAGCTGCTGCAGTGACATCTCCCAGACCCAGATGGATGCCCTCACTCACATGGGGTCCCTGGCTGAGTAGGGCCACTGCAGTCATGGGGCTGTTGTGGAGACACTTACTGCATGATAGAACTGTGTTGTTCAGATCACCTGTGAACAAGAGCCAGAGGAAGACTTTGGCAGTACTCATCCACAGTTTTGTTGGTCCTACAATACCCAGGAGCTGGGCTATGCGTTCTTCAGCGCCATCTAATTTGCGGAATAACTAGGTGTTTAACAGTAGATGGCATGCTTCTGAAACAAGCAGCAAAATCACCCTCACATGACCTGACAGACAGAAGGAATCTCCCCCTCCAGACACCTCCATTTATCCCACCATTGTAACTGGAATACATAGGGGTGCAGGCAGGCATGCAATAAAACCATGCAAGAGTAATTACCATCAGCAATAAAAAGCCAGGTAACCCAAAATCCCAGTGTGAGGAGTCTGGTTGCCAGGGAGCACGCACATCCCAGTGCTGCCAAATACAACTGCCAGGTAGTGGTGCACTTTCCTTTTCACTCAGACTGAAGTTAAATACCTGAAGTGCATTCCACATCTTTCAACTGCACCAGCGTGCTTTAACACAGCATTGGCGCATCTGGGTTTCCACCACTCCTGGCAAGTAGCTGGAGTCTGGATGCTTTTGGCACTACCCCCATATTTTGGTGAAACCAGCCAAGAATTTCATAGCAATATTTGGTAGATTTTGTATTTTTTTTCTTCCCTTGTTTTCAAATTTTGTAGAACCTA
Organism: Geothlypis trichas; assembly: GCA_009764595.1. Taxonomy (NCBI): domain Eukaryota; kingdom Metazoa; phylum Chordata; class Aves; order Passeriformes; family Parulidae; genus Geothlypis; species Geothlypis trichas. The sequence continues at coordinate 18,123,813 of CM019903.1, forward strand.
ACTTCTTAGCCAATGGGTTTGCCAGGAGCTCTCTCAAGAAAACATCTGCTGTAGTGCAGGAGAAAAAGATGTTCAATATAATATTGATGTAGCACACTTAGACCTGATCAAAGGAAATAGATTTTACAAATTCAAACTAAAACGCAAAACTTGTTGTAACTGGATTTGGCAAGATGAGCAGAGGGACCGGACATTGGTATGGACAAAAGGGCAATCAGTGGTTTTGTTTTAATCTTTATTGCTAAACCACCTTGTGAAAAATTTTCAGCCTTTGAGATGACTGCTAATCTTAGAGATTGAGAGCAAACCTGCTGTGAAGTTTAAAATACCCTCCATCTGTGTGGCTACTCTGAAACACTCAATCTTTGACACTTTGAGACAGGATGGTCCACTGGATTGACCAGAGATCCCTTCCAGGAGACTGGTCCTTGCTCTACATTACCTCAAATAGACTTGTCCCCATCTGCTGTGCAGGTACCACCAGTGCTTTGAATTTCACCCCTCTGGGTTGCAAAGAGCCTCCCATCAGCTTCTGCTTTGCTGAGCAGAGAGGTGCTGACATGCCACAGAGCAGAAGGAACTTGTGCCCTCTCAGAAAGATTTCACTTTTCCTCCTTCTCCTTCCTTTGCTGCTTTTACTGTATCCTAAATAATTGCTACAGAGTGTAAGTTATATGTTTATTCTTTATTTATAGTTTTATAAGGCAATGAAACTGTGAATGGTATTTCCAAAGCCCAGTTCTGGTCAATTATTTGAATTTGAATTTTTGATTAGTAACAATTACTCTAAAGCACAAGAGAGCCTAGAAAAGCATAATTTATTTTTTTAAAGATTACTTATAATATGTGGGCTTGAAGGCACTAAGACATATACTACAATCATTTAATATAATCCTGGTCTCTGCCAATTGAGAAAAAACCTCCCTGGATCTCCCTCGGGAAGCACAACATGGGGACAACCCATGGCTCTGATTTTCAGATCTGATGACAACCCAGAACTCCTGAAAAGCATCCCTTCCTAACTCCTGTTTTCTAACAGCTCTAGAAAATTACTTGTGGGATGGAATAAAAAAACCACTAGAATTTAAAAAGCTATCCTGACAGAGATGAGTCCCCAGAGGAGAAGCATCTGGATGCCCAAAGGGACAAATATATCTGTCTGAAAAACATGCGTCTTAATGGTGATGATATCCAAGCTGTAACACTTCCTTTAAATCTAGGCCTTTAACTCACTCCCAGCAATACAAGGCTTTGGCCCAAGATTTTCCCTGTCATCCATTCCTACAACCAAGATCAGTGAGACAGATCTGCTTTCAAATTGGATAAGACGTGTACCAGATTCCGCATCCATGAGCACTGCACAAACAGTGAAATCCAAAATTGTCTTTCAGCATAGCCTGATTAAAATGAGTATAAAACTCAGCAAGGTCTGCCTGAGCCTCTAGACCCATCTTATTGCTTTGGGATCTCTCTTGGTATGTGACAGTCTGCTCTGCTGGAATTGCAACATCATTCACCTTGGTGATGAGTTTTAGAAGAGAGTTTCTTTCAAAAGGAAAAGTTCTTCTGCATGCAGCTGTCACCCACAATATCCATTAAAACTATATGCTCAGTTTTCCAAGTGAAATGTTTTTAACTTTCTCATTGCCTCAAATCAACCTGGGCAGATGTCCAGACCATTGTGTTCAATAGAGGTTCCACCAAACAAATAGGCCCTGATACCTTTTTCCAGCCTGGACCCTGAGTGGCATCTTTGCTTCAGTGAATTTGCAGAGTATAAATGTTTGGGAACTCAGTACATTATTTCCCTGGTGATAAAGAATGGAAATAAAATCTGGACCACACCTTTCAGGGTTTATAGGAATAACAGAAAATACAAAGACAATAAAACATTAGTTATCATTGAAGTGACAACCTCGACTCTAATACAAGCAAAGGTTAGATAAGACAATAAAACAGTTAATTCTTTCCAGTTCAGATTAGTAGTGTGCTCTAATCTTCAAAACAACCTTGTTGAATACACTCACATATGCCAGTGCCAATGGCAAGCTCTAAAAATAATAAATATAATTAATTTTAATTTTGGACATGAATTTTTGACTATGAGGTTCAGGACTCAATATAGGGAAGAGGTCAAGGGCATGTCACCAGTTCCTGCTCAGAGGAAGGAGTTAGTATTGCTTGTTTTCAAAAGCATTTTCAAGGCTAGAACTGTTTAACTCGAAGACCCAGTGAGTACTCGTGTGTGGCAAGACTGGTGAAATGACAACATGCCAGCTCCTTTTGGCAGATCCTGGGTATTTTTAAGCAGAGGTTTTTTAGGAGCTTCTTTCCAGCTCAGCTGTTCCCAAGCAGAGGAAATCTCCAGCTCCCCTTGGGCTCTGCAGGAATGTGCTCTGGTTGGCTGCGGCGTGATGCTGCTGGTGGGATAGGGTCTGCCTGGAGTTCAGAACAAGCTCTGTCAGAGGAGAATGAAGGGAAAGCCCTCACAGGGATGTCCACCCTATTTTAAAGGTTCTCTTACTGAGAAACCTGCTTAAGAAACATGGCCAGAATGAGCCAAAGATGCATAAATGATGGAGAGGTGTTGCAAGCATCTCCTCTCCCAGCGAGGGTTGAGTGACAGAGTCTGAGCTAACCTGCTGTAATTGGTCTCACTTTGATTGCGGAAATTCCAGTAAACACCTTCTTTTCCTTTTTTTTTTTTTTAATGTGGAATTATTATGTCAATTTCTATCCTGTAATGTAAGCACCTTCTGTCTTTAAAGAGGCATGGATAGATTGCATATTGATATTGATTCTGTTGACACTAAACTTTTAATTTGAGCTGATTTCTGAGCAGGCATAAAGAATGTTGTGAATTTGTTTTAAAATGAACTCCATGGAAACACACTAAAATTGGTAGGAACCATTTAAAATAGAGCATAAGCCTTATTTGGATTTTATAGATTACATATCATTTTTTCTTTAAAGAAAATAAAAATGGAATGTGACAGAAGGCTCCATGATATCAGAAAAGTCAATTAGAATAAAGCATTGCCCCTGGCTTTCCAGATGGCTGCATCCTTTATTTCCAGCTAGGGAAGGGATGCCCCATACTTTATATTCAATACAGCTGTTCTGCCAGGGACTTCCACCAGTGCTGGAGGTGCCTTACAGAGATGAGTGGCAGAATCAAACTGTCAGCACAGGATGGATTCCAAGCATGAGCCCGATTGCAGCTCACATCAACTACTTTGATGCAAACCTGTACCAAGGGACAAGCTTTGGGTGAGCCCTGGCATGGGGGAAAAGGAATCAAGGACTGACTCTCTGTGTTCTCTCCTCACAGAATCACAGAATTTTTTTTCTTGTTTGTTAAACATTTTGTGAATGTGACCTGAACACTGCAAGATAAAGCTCAGTTGGGTAATTCTAGTGAAATCTTGGAGGCTTGGAGAGAAAATTCATCAGATGTTTAAAGAAAGTGCTTCTATTTCTGCACTGTGTTGCAGCAGCTGAAATTAAATTCAGATTAATATTGTTCAAAAGCAGTCGTAAGTAACTGTACTTACCTTTGATTGTCAGTGGTTTTTAATACATGCCTATCCTGGTTTCAGGGCAAATTTGGGAGAGAATCCCCAAAGGGGCTCCTCTAGGAAATCAGATTCAATTCAGACCCTCCCCCCAACAGGTTCGGGACAAAATATTCCTGGAAAGAAGTGGAAAAAAACCTGTTTATCAAACAATAAAACCTAAACAATATTAATCAATAAAACCCCTTGCTGCTCAAAGAAAGAGATGACAACTGAGAAAGTCCCCTTCCTGGATTGCAGTTCAGCTCACTCAGTCTCTTATCAGTTCCTCCAGTGCTGGAAATGTCGCAGGCCATGTCCGGCCTGGTGGGCCACAGGTGCTAGCTGCTGGTGCTCTGCTGGGTGTTCAGTCCAGAGCAGGCTTAAACAGGTCCAAAGAAAAGGGAAAAAGGAAAAAACCACAGTCTAGGGAACTTCTTTGTCTCCACTAGCTGCAACTAACTAAAAACAAAGGAGAGCTCTGTCCCCCTGTCTGTTCATCCACAGGAACACAGTCCAGGAGCAGGAATGTGGAGGAGTGAGTGCAGTGTCTGAAAACAGACTGCATGCCTCTTCTCTCCTGCCTTCACTCTCTGCAACAAGTCTTAAAGGTGCAATATTTATTATTCAGCATAAACAGAACAAGATGACTGGGGATAAAAGTATCTTATAGTCAACCTAGGACATTGCCAGAGGTCAAGCAAGTAAAAGACCAAGGAGATATGGCCAGGAGGCATGATGGGGAGGAAAAAGGGGAGGAGTATTAAGATAATAAGTGTGGCATGTACATGCTTGCTATTTAACTACATTCCTGCCTGCTTCATACCCCCAGGCAGCCTGAAGCTAACTAATAATCCTGTCATCTGAAGAGAAAACACAACACTGATCATCACAGTTTCACAAATAAGTAATTTTAAATTAATTATATCACATCCTAATAAGACCAGCTCTGATTGTCTCCTATCTTATCTTGGATTACTTTATCAGCACTGAATATATTAAATTTGTAGATAAACCAGGGAGTGCTTGAGCAGCAGCTGATGCTGAGTGTCTCTCAGTGTCACTGCCTGCGCCTCCCTGACCTCCTGAAGTCCTGATGTACAAGGCTCACCATGCAGGGAAAGCCAGGGAATTTTCCCCTTTTCATTTAGTGCTGCCTGATGCCATCCCACAGCTACACATGTCCCCCACTGAGGTTATCTCAAGGTTCACCTCAAATGCAAACACGCAGTTTGTGACTCAGCACTCCCATATGCAGCTATGGTCCAAAGCAGCTCCCTCAACCATTTTGGTAAAGCCCAGAGACTGTTGGATGACAAAGTAGACCCTTTATTTTGATATTCCAATGATATGAATGGCACTGACAAGTTTTGGCAATGGTGAAGTACCAGAGTGGGCAGAGGGAGGTCTTGGAAAACTCTCAGCCTGCCTCTGTAACAGCTACCTGAGAGATGAACCTTCAAAATGCTGTTTTTGTCAGAAAGTGCCTCTGTGTTGAAACAATCAGGCTTACTGCATTTTCAGTCTCAGAAGAGAGCTGAAGCAGGATGGGAATATCAATGAATTGATGCAATTTCTTTTTCCTCAAAATTTTAATTTAGAGGAAATGTAAAGGTTTGAAATCAAAACATTGGTATGATTTTAATATAATCTTCAAGCAAAACCTCAGGGTTTTGCCTTTTAAACAATAAAGGAGAAGCAAGGATATTCAAAGTAATGGCGAAGTTCTCTTAGGCCAGTAAAATACTCCCCACCTGGCCTGGCATGCTACAAAACTGAACACAAATTTCAATTTTGGAACTCATAGCAAGTAACTGCTGCCACAACTGTGTAGGGGACACTACATTACAGCAATCCTTCAGGTCACTCTTTGAGCTCATGCAAGAAGGATTTCCTCCCTTCAAACCATTAATCACTGCTGATGAGCTCCAAGAGAAGCACAAAGTTAACTAATGTTCCCCCTTTTCCAGGCGTTTTTCTTTGAAGAGAGAGAGTGGCAAAGGTCAAGAGTCAGGAGTTCAGAAGGCGCTGCAAGAATCAGACCAATTAGTATCCTCCCAGCAGTCATATTTTCACCCTAGGAAAATGAAGCATTGCCCAATTAGCCGTATTTTATCACTTTTATTATAAGAGATCACCTCTCTCAACAGCTGTTTATAGTTTTTCCAGTAACAGTTACCTCTGTTAAAGATAACTAGGCCTAATGACTTCATCTGGAAATGCTATTACAAAAAGATCTAACTTCAGGTTGGTGGCAGCAGGAGTAAATAATATACTTGAGGTTCTAGTCAAAGTAAATAGCTTCTAGTGAGTGCTCAGAAGGGCAGTTGTAGCAGGATGGTCTGCCTGGAGTGGGGGGAGAAAAACTCAAACAATACTGGTTTTGCAAAGCTATCAGCAGTGAAACAGGAAGGGGGCTGGCACACTGCTTTTGATGCTGAATGATGCTGAAAACAGCCTGGCTCATCATTTCCAAGATAAACACCCTGATAGTTAGGTGAAGATGTGGTAGACCTGATAAAGTACCTGATATAAAGGGACAATCAAGTGATACTGCTGATATCTTATCTAAAGATGCTGAGCTGACATGGCTGGCCTAGAGACATATGAGGGACAGAAAATCACTTTATATTTAAAAAATCCAGTCCCACTTTTCAACAGCAGGGTCTTCATAGAATTGCAGAATGGTTTGAGTTGGAAGGGACCTTAAAGACCATCCAGTTCCAACCCTCCTGCCAGGGCAGGACCACCTTCCACTAGACCAGGTTGCTCAAAGCCCCACCCAACCTGGCCTTGAACACTTCCAGGGATGGGGCATCCACAGCTTCTCTGGGCATCCTGTGCCAGGGGCTCACACCTTCTAACATACTTCTTCTTGGAGTGTGTTTGGAGATTCCTCCCTGAAGTGGGGACACCCCTCAAGGTTACTCCTTGAGGCTGAGTGAAAGAGATTTGCCTGCAGTCGTTGGCACAGGTGAGTAACATCAATCTCTACTTAATAACTGGTTTTGCTTGCTGCAATATAATTACTTCAATATTGCTTCAATACTAATAGTTTTAGCTTCCTCTACTGTGCAGTAAATAATTTAAATAATAATTAATAAGATTAAGATATTTTAGTCTAGTCATGAAGTTATTTATTTTTATATAAATATATTTAGTTCCCCACCCTTTACCTTGTGGGACAAAATTGTATGAAGGTTCAATTATAGCTATGTAATCCTTCAGACATAAAGTATTGACAAATCTGGGGCTAAGACTGGATCCAGCAGCACCTGGACTCCTTTCTAGAAAGGAGTTTAGAGAGCAAGGGGATTCTTTCTGTCCCTCATGACTCAACAGAAGGACTTCTCTAATAAACTTTAGCTGAAGCTCTCATTCTGCCAAGACAGCAGTATAACCAAAGCCAAACTTGTGCAGTTCAACACACTCTCCACACTTCTATCATATTGATTTTTGAGTTCATGGGAGGCCTGGACAGCACAAACTGAGAACCACAATAGTGCTTGGAGCAGCATTAATGTGTTCCAACCTATATGATCCTGCTGTCTTTCTGCATCAGGGATAGAACTGAAGGAGGGAGACATTGTGACCCTCAGCTCTGGCTCCTCTAGCTGCTGACATAAGTTTGGGACCACTTGACAACTTGGCTCCTCTACAGAGTGACTGAGGAACCCAGGGTCCAGGCAGATGCTTTATGCCCTGTGAAGTAAGATGAACATGACCCATACATTTGCCGGGGGACTAATTTAAAACTTATGTTTTTACTTATCTGCTCCACACAGGCACAGTGGTCTTGTCTGTAGAATCACAGAGGGTCTTTCTCATTATTCCTCCTCTCTGGGCTACATAATTTTCATGTGCTTTTATCTTGTTTTTCAGTATAGGATTCTTGTCATATCTTTTGTAGCCGAAACAAATCTACCCAAGGAACAAGACAGAGTTTTATTCTTGAATTTGGACTCTCTATTCAAATCCCTGTGATCTTCTTATGACTTTGAGGGCAAGATGTGCATCACTGTTGCTCTGGACTGTCACTGGTGGCATAATATGGTGCCTCTCGGGGGACTCTGAGCACATCACAGTTGATGCCTGTGTCTCTGGTTCTTTTCAGCAAAATGGTTTTTTTCTCCACACTGGGTATTAGACTGTTACACTGCACTGGTGCTGGCTGGCCCCAGGTGCTCCTGGGGAAGTCCTGTTCAGCTGGAGGGAGCTGTGGTGTCACCTTGTGCACGGGACTGACTTCAACCTGCCCTCCTCAAGCTAAACAACAGGCCTATTGTATATGGTTTTCTACAAAATGCTGCATGCAATCCCTTGGTTCATGAACTTCCCTGAAAATAGTGACTATATTTGGATCTTCTTGTAACAGAGGGAGGCTATTATGGCTAGACTGAGGAAGAGGCCTGCTCCTAAGCCTCTGTGGAAAACACTTTGGGAGGATTGCTCACAGGAGACATCCTAGCAGCTCAGACATGGATAGTGTCATAAATAAATGACAGTTAATTTGAGAGAGGGAAAGATGAGATGAGAAAGTGTAAGGAATAATAATCAGAAGTTTAAAATCCCTGAGGAAAATATCAAGTCAATGTTTAAGGTCAGAGCAATTCTATTTTTCAAGCCAAATCATTGCCTTTATTAAGAATAAAAAGAAGTGATAATGTAAATGTCTTGACACTGTGTTTTCATTTCTTGGTATAATCACTTGTTTAAATCACTGTCATTCAAGTCCCTCCTGTATAGATCAGACCCATCTTTTCCGCATTGTTTCTGTGCTTTTCCATTTCTACAACATCTGCCCATTCTCACCTTAAGTAAGTCTCCCCTGTATCTCTGTTCTCTTTCTATAAAATGTGGGTGATAGTACAGCAAGCCTGCAAGGAAAAAATGCCCTGAAAGTACATTTTCATAGTGGGTGCTGTGAACATAGCTCAAGGAAATAAGCTCGCAAAGACAGGTGAATTCAGATTTCAAAAGAGCTTTGATGAAAAGTCAATCTAAAATGTCTGTCTCACTTGCCCTTGGCTTTTTGGGGTGTTTCAAATCATATTCCAGTGAAGGACCCTGGGGCAAGAGGCAAGGCAAGGCTCACCTGTGCTGGTTCATATCAGTGCCTTTGCTATGCAGGGCTGTGTGCCAGTCAAAGGTTCCCCTCTTCCAAGCTCCAATTAACTTCATGTTGTTCAGCAATGCCCGCTCTGCATGCATCTGCTGCTTCACCTCTCGTATTTAGACTAATGAGGATAGAGCCCACACATCTTGTTAAATGCTTGCTGTAGTGTTCACTGTCACATTCTTGGAGAGGCTTGAAAAAAAATTAAGGCCAAGATCACCAGGTACCTGAACTTATTATTGTATTTGGCAAGAAAAGAGGACCCTATGTTCATGGAGATGCTGGAATACGACAGCATATCCTGGAGATGTAAAAGACATGAAGGTGATTGGAACTAGGAGCCAGCATGAATACAGCAAAAGAAACCCTGCTTGCCAAACATGATTATCTTCTGTGGTGACATGGCTGGGCTGGGACATGAGGGGAGTACATTTGGAGTGGCCATTGGCCACTTCAGGAGGACTGTCTCCCAGAATAGCCTCCTGGAGAAGCTGAGGAAGTGTGGGCAGGCAGATCAGAATGGGAGGTGGTTTGAAAGCTGGCTGAGTAGCTGGGCCCAAAGGCTGGTGGCCCAAAGAGGGACCAAGTTTATCAGAGATCAGGACTAGCAGTGAAGCCCAAAGTAAGGGGAAGTGAAGACAAACAGGTGGAGGGAGATGACCCTTCCCCTCAGCTGCGTCCTGTTTCCTGCCTTGTTGTGTCTGCCATCCATAACACTTCTTGAGAAAGAGATGAGCTGCTACCCTGCTGCATGTCCCTCTGGTCTGAGCCCTGCCCCGAGAACTGTGGGTGCTGAGCGGTGGAAAGAAGGCAGTGGGGCAGAAAGAAGAAGGGGAAGATGGCTGTAGCAAGGCTGCTTTTCAGCTGCCTCTGGTTGTACAGAGGTGATGTGTGGTCAGTGGAGTGAGCCAGTGTGGGAAGGAGGGAGAGAGGGTCCAGCTGTGCCCCTCAGGGAACACAGCGGTTTGGAAACCAGCAGGAACACTAGCACTGCCTTGGTGGTGGTGCTGGGGGAAAATCTACCATGTGGATCAGAGAGCCCCAGAGGGCAGAGTCCCAGCTCTGCCATGCTCAAGGTGCTGGTGCTAGGTAGCAGCTCCCCAGAGACCCTTTCTCTGCGGGGGCTGCTCTCTAAGCACAGCCTAGTTTCTGCAGGATGATTGCAAGCAAAGGGCTCTGACTGCCCTGTCTGGAAATGGTGGGAGTTGTGCTGCTCACCATTTGAATTTTGGGAAAAAAAGGCAGAGCGAGTATTTTCTCCTGAACCACACACCTGCAGAACTGAGCATGGTGCTCCTGCCTTTCGCCCAGAGGAAGGTGATGCCCGTCATGCTGCAGCAGGAAAGAGAGAGAAATCCTTCGGATCCTTCAAGAATGTTGAGCACTCCAGGTTCTGCCTGCTTCAGCTCTGTCCTCAGAACCAGGCAGATGGGTCCCTGCTCCCCAGCTGAAGCTGGGAGGAGCTGTGTTCACTTGTCCCCTGAGTGTTGTCATGCAGGGGTGGACAGATGGAGGACACCTGGAGCAGCAAGGGCATCAACTGGAAGTGGTTCTGTGGGGACACACAGCACACAAAGGCTGAGCCAGGCTGTCCTGTCATGTGCCAGCTCTCAAGAGCCTCCAGGCCACAGCCATGCTTCCAGCTGCTGGCTCCCTGCCCATCCTGCTGCATCGTGCAGCCCTGGGCAGGGCAGAGCTGGGAGCACTGCCTGGTTGTCTCCACTGATGAGCTCTTGCTCTCCTTTCTTTTGGAGTGGGAGGGATCAGCAGCAGGAGTAGAAGAAAAGGGCTGCCCTGGCCCTTTCCTCTGTGGTGGAGCCCAGCCACTGCCCAGACTGCCAGAGATAAACTTCTACCTGGGATGGTTTAAAATATCCCCCTTGAATGATGCACCCGTTATTGATCACACAGAATTGCAACTGGAAGATTTCATTCGGTTTGCATAAAATAACACAACTAAATGGTCTGCTGTCTGCAGAAATGTAATTTTAGAAAGAAGCTTAAAGCACCTGAGCTCTTGTGAACTGTGCTAGGTTCTTTGCCCTTGATGATAATGGTAATGCTCCACACTTGAAATGAACCATTGTCAAGGTGCACTAGCTTGTTAAAATTCCCAGCCACTGATATTGAGAAGAGGAGAACGGTAAATAACTTTTTCTGCCTTTGACTCCAATTCAGAGAGGCCAGAAGGGAATAAAGTCTTCAACAGAATCAGAGATATGAGGGTGATGAGAGCTAGGGACCTCAAAACTCCAGGCTTGTATTTTTGTGCAGCCATTCAAGCCAGTGCTGGAGGAATACAAAATACAGATGAGGTGATTTTCTGTCATTTCTTACTTCTTGTGCATTTTGTATGAGGGGCTTTGAAATCAAGAAGCATGAAGGTGGAGAATTGATGTGTGAATATAGCTTTCCCCTGAGAAAGGAAAAATGACTGTTGCCAATGGCAAGCAATCAGGAAGATACATCTGGTGCAGTATTAGGAGACAGGTACACTGCACAAAGTGAGACAGGGTATCTGTGACTGAGACTTTGAATAAGATGCAGAAGCCAATGGTGGGTGGAGCAGTTGCAGAGGGAGAACTTCATAGGAGCATTTTGCACAATATTACATGTGGAGATGAGGGGGAAAGAGAAACAGGACTGTTTTTCTTTAGATCCTAGGTTTCTGGGTTCCTTTTGGTCTTACCATCTGGGGCCTACTGAAACCTCTGTGTCTGAACATGGAGAGATTTTCTCTGAAATGCTTCACTTTTTAAGCAGCCTTAGAGTTCTGATACAAAGCACAGACTTAGCAGACTTTGAGAATGGCCATAGTAACCACACAAGTTACAAAGAGTTTTTAATCCCAGTATCCAGTGGATATAATGCTGGAGGCAGGTTCATGCTGTAAATTGTAATCAAAGCCTGAACATTAAAGAGAGACCATTTCTAGCACCTGAAATTCAGAACAGGTCTGCTATTCACAGCTGGAAGTTAACAAATAGGTGTGATCTCTTATCAGTTTAAATATTTGAAATGAGAGACTTGAAGGTTTAATTTTCTCCAAATATTACAAGCACTCTATTGGAGGAAGAGCAAATTGCAAAAAAATAGTAAGAAAAGGTTGTTCACATCTCTATTATAACTCAGGAATTAGTGAGAAACAGATGAAATTATTAATCACAATAAATGGAACTAAGAACATCTGCACACAGCATATAATTAAACTGTACACCTTCTTGCCACAGGATGTTTTGGATAGAAGCAAGAATGGGCAGAAGAATCATTAGACAGAATCAGTAAGAAAGGTCTCTTATGGGCCATTAAGCTCTTGGTAGCAGGAACAGCCTCCAGAAGCCTGAACTAGTGACTGTCAGCAGATAGAGAGCCTGCCAGGGGAACGAGCATGCTATGCTTATCCCATTTGTCATGCTTTTTTCCTACAAACCTTTCACTGTTCAGCCTCAGAGACAGGCTGTTGAGCTAGATGAACCTTTGGCATGACCCTGTATGGTGATTCTCATGAATTATCCAAGGTGCAGTTTAGATATGCTAGGGATGCAATTCACATTCACGCAGAGCAGCAGCTTTGCTCTGCAAATTCTACTGAGTATTCACAGGGAGAATTTAAGCAGAACCTGAGTGGCTGAGTTCATGCATTCATGGGATCCCATTTTGCCCTATCTGAAATTGCACATTGCCTCTTCAGGGCTGCATTTTGGCTTGGGTGCAATTTTACATGCAATTACTCAAACATCTACTCCTGCCAGATCTTCGTTACTTAGCACTGCATAAGGGAACACATTCCAAAGCTAGAGCCCGGGAATTCCTGTCAATTTACATTGACAGTATGCTTACAAGGAAGGAGCCGGCAGCCCAGCTGGAATTAAGTGCTACCAGCCACAGAGGCAGCCACAGACCAGCCCACAGATGGTCCAATTCTTCCTCACATTTGCAGCTTTGCCTACCTTGAGCATCCTTTTGTTTTTATATACATTAAGCAAGATACTGAGTATGCTTGAATGTCCAGAAATGCACTTCTTAATGTCTCAGCCACAAACAGAGTTTGTAGATATTAATTGTGCAGTCCATGGGAAGAAAATAATCAAGTCATTATTCACATACGGGACATGCTCTTGCCAAAGAGGGGATCAACTGTTAGGAGGCTGACCTGATGCAGTTCCCAGGGGGGCCAACTTGCCTGAGTGCCAACTCCACATAAAGAAAGGACAACTTGACTTAGTAAAAGACAACAATTTGCTCTCAGCAGTGGTTTGCAAAAAAATCATGCTTTGTTGTGAAGAGTTTTTCTGCACATTAAAGCCTGTTCAAGAGTAGCTGGGTATCTTACAAGCCCTTGTAGAAGTTACTTAAAAAATAAAAAAAAGCAACAAACTCTCTCCCTCATCCCGAACTAAATTTTCTGGGGGAGGACAAGAAGGGGTCATTCATTTTTTAGTGTTCAGAGCTCATGTGTTGGAAAAGCTATCAGATGCTGTCTTTTTAGCTTTGTAAAGCCATTTAGCTGTTCAGTGTTCTGGATGTAATTGGCTTTTAGTACTCTGGCTAATCAGATCCCTTCTTGCTTTATCCTAGACTAATTAACTCTCATCTCTTCAAATCATTCCCAGCACAGCTGATCACCTAAAGACCTCCCATCCCCGTGCAGCAGCTGCTGTCCATTGCTAATAAGGTGAGACATTCTTCATCATGAGCTCTCTTCCCAAGCAAAAATAGAACAAAATGTTAAGCAGTGCCAGAATAATGTACCAAATGGCAGCCTTTTCTTTAGCTGCAAATTTTTCCTCTCTGGGGAATGCTGCCTACAGTTCTGGATGCTGTTTTTCTATTATATGGGTTGTAACATGTTACCAGGAAACAAGACTCCGTGCACAGGGACAGCTCAGCTTGATCAAGCATCTTTGACCTTCTGTGGCTGATGATCCATGTGTGGTAAAAGACTGCAGCCCTACTTGGGTTACAGGGTGAGGTGTGCAACACCATTTTCCAAGCATAAACAGCATTCCTGGGTTACATATCACTGTGCTTCTCTGCACCTGTTAGACAAGGGTTTGGATGCAAAGAATGGGTCAATTAGTTGAGGCTGTGGGAGGAAGACAAAGCCATACACCAATACTAAAGTTCAGGATTTGTTGCTTTGGAGACCTTTACAAATGCCAAGCACAAAAACATCAGTTATTTATGCTGAAAGATAGAATGAAGTGGGATGTTCTTTGGAAAAGAGAGAGCTGAGACCATTGAAGAGTTGGGTTAAACATGCTTAGGAATGCCATCCCAGGGGGTTTGCATTTCCAGTGTCACAGCTGTGAGTCTATCATCAGAAATTCCACAAAAACACTCTAAAGACTCACTGAGAAGCTATGAAAATCCAGCGTTCAGAAAGCTTTTGCTGATCTTCTCTTCTGGTGTTAAAGAGAAGATTAAATCTCTCTATGTTATTACTTGCCCCTGAATTCCAGCTGAATTCTAGAGGCTCAATGTCATGTAAGGGAAGGTGGCACCAAAACTGGCTGAAGCTATTTGCTTGTCAAAGTAGTCCCAGGTGGTGACTCAGTTGCCCTCTCCACCCAGATGGCCACAGAGAATCCCTTGTTATCTTTCCACATGACCCTTTCTGATTATTTACATGCCCAGCACTCAAGTAGTCAACATTGGCATCTCCAAGGAATGGAACCCTGTGAAAGCCTTGACAATGAACCCAAACCTTTAGATGTGTGAAGAACCCAAAATGCAGTTGAGAGCACTTGCTACAATCAGTAGTATCTGAAATCCATCTTTGGATCCAAGCATTGCAGCACAGCCTGCAAATCTGTGTTATTAACCTTCCAGATGGCAAAATGAGAAGACATCTCCAAGGAATGGAACCCTGTGAAAGCCTTGACAATGAACCCAAACCTTTAGATGTGTGAAGAACCCAAAATGCAGTTGAGAGCACTTGCTACAATCAGTAGTATCTGAAATCCATCTTTGGATCCAAGCATTGCAGCACAGCCTGCGAATCTGTGTTATTAGCCTTCCAGATGGCAAAATGAGAAGACATCCTTTGAAAGATGGATGTACACTGAAATTTTAATTAATGGTCAATGACCTTTAGGAGTGAGATATAGTGGTCTATGTGCTGTGCAAGACATCACAGATATCCTAGGAAACTGCTGAAATGATGAAAATATTTAATTTTTTTTTTTTGAGCAGGACATTTTTTAATGAGATTTCAGCAGTCTAATTCAGGTTAGAAACATTGTTTATCTGCTTTTCTCTCAAGGATTTTAACACCTTCTCAGACATTCAGCAGACCACAACAGGATGATTGGGTGGTCCCCCAATATAGCTTTATCATTATCCAAATCCATCCTTGAAGCAGCGGGCTTTTGATGACGTCCCAACTAGCAATGCCAGCACCGCTTGCAGCCAAGGGGGCACTCTCCCGGCTTCACTGCCAGGCACAGCGCCTAAGGTCAGCACCTTGCATATAAGCAGCAGGGCTGCCTTTAGTAGAGACGTGGCCGCCTAGAAGCTTCCTCCCGCAGGATGAGAGAGAGAGCACTCTTCAGTTTGAGACAAGTTCGGGCTTATAGTAAATCCAAGGGACCAGGAACCAAAGGGGGGGGGGGGAAAATTACATGACTTATAAAGGGAGTGGGCGGTAGGGGTGGAACCGATACAGGGACAAATAGGAATCCAGGGGGGAGTGGGGTACACAGGGCTGACATTAGGGAAAAAACCAATAAAAATAACACGAAGGAGGGGCCCCGGTTCCTGAACCAATCTCTCTACGTCCCAGCTAGAAGGTTCCAGAGAGTGCAGAGAGACTGACAGGCAACTGGGGTGGGGTCAGGAGAAGGATACATTGGTCTCCAGGGAAACCGGGGAGGAGTAGGGGAGACTGGCAGAGAGGTATCCATTGGTTTCCAGGGAGACCAGGGAGGGGTTAAGAATGGATACATAGGTAGACATAACAACCTGGGCAGTTGAAGACATAACCTGGGCAATTGACAACTACTGGGAGGAGAGGGGAGAACAACGGCAGAACTATTTGAAACAGAGGGGGAACATTACAAACCAACACACCACAACACGTCCTCTAGCTTCACTTGTCCCAGGACATCCATGTGGAGTTAAGCCACTAACTGTGTCTTCTTGAGTAGGTTCAGGAGGTGCTTTGCTTCATTCTATTCCCTCGCTCTACTCAAATGTGCCTCTTACTCCACATCTTCTAGATATGCCAACCACAGGGTCTGAAGTTTCTTGAGGTCAGGTATTCTTTTTCTCAGGGTTATGCCTACAGAAGTGTTGAGACCACCAGGAAGCATTGAGAGTACATCAGTGTTACTCCAAGTGCTGTATTGCACACCAGGTCTGGTGATCAACATCCAAGGAAGAGGAGAGGATTTCTGCAAAGGAGCCTGATCCCACCTGCAGGACAGCCACAGGAAGGCAGGAGCACTTTGAAGTGTTCGACTAGAAGGGAATTGCTCTGCTGGTGTAACCTGCCTTGCCTGTTAGCTACACCTCTCTTGAAGAGGCAACCACACGACATTGATCGTATTAAGTACATGATTCCTCTTGGCTGCAATTTTTTCTGGATAAAGCAGACATAATTTGCACAATGCCATCTAAAAAGGATGCAGATACATCTGTATGTTCAGATTACATCCAGCTACTTTGAAATTGCAGGAGGCAGTGTGAAAACTGGAGTTTAGGAGTGTTACTTGATCCCTAGTGCAATAACTAGCTTGAAGAAGCTGAATGGATAAGATTTTCACTGTCATTTAGTCATACTCACCAACCTTTTCCCAGGGAGATTCGATCTGTGGTAAGGGTTGGGGGATAATTAGATTTCTGTCAGCTCAACTTCTGAATTGTTATGACTCAGCATGACCAGTTCAGCTGAACAGTTCCCCTGATGTTTAGGGATTCAACTAAAGAAATCTCAAGCTCATTTTAGAAAGGCGAAGTAAAATACATTATCACTAGGTTGTTCCACAATGAGAAGAAATTAATAAGATGCAAGCTCACCCGGTTATCTCTCTATTGCAATGGTTGCAGCAATGTTCCTGTTATTAAAAAATATATAATTTCATCATATCACTGTGGCATTTCCTGTTTGCGCTATTTCAATATAAAAGATTTATTTTGCGCCATATTGTTCAGCCATACAGATTTTGAAAATCAATAAATGGTCTGAGTACTGACCTACCCTATAACACAGAAAACCATTTATGTTTACTACCATTTACTGACCTACTCTATAACACAGAAAACCATTTATGTTTACACTGAGTATCCTCACAGCAATGGGAGCAATGATACACCCCACTAGAAATTGCTTGTTTTACTTTTCTCTCTGTCCAGCAATTCTGCAGGGCATTATCTAGAATGCCAAAATCTTGGCACTAGGGAATATGAGAACCTCATGATTTCATGCAAACAGAATACTAAAGATGAAGAGGGAAAACGTTAAAATTTTCATTATGCCTAATGACCCTCTCTGGATTTAAAATTTAGATATTCAAGATGCCTAGAAAATACCTTATTCCCTTCAAGCCCAACTAAATAATATTGTTGAGGTGTATATGAAGTAACCTTTTTACTCTTTGTTCTGGGATTAGCAATAGAATATGGGGGAGTGTTTTCAGAGGTTATTTGAATAAGACTTAGTGAACTGCACAAGGAGAGCAGCATCCATTTGTACCTGGATGTGAGCTACGATTGGTTTTTTATGTGTTACCTCCTTCAGGCTTTTTAGTGCTGTTGGATACAAAGTCTTTCAAGGTTTCAAACAAATGCTTATTTAAATCACATGCAGAACTACGCCGCTGTTTTGTTTAGTTTAGAGGCTTGGGTTGGGATTTTTTGCTATTATGCGTTTTAGCCAGTGGGGAGAGATAAAGAGAGAGAACCAGCAGCTTGCTGTCTTCTGTCTCAAAATGAATGCATATCTAATTGCTTTGTAGATGGTGATATATCCACTTTGCTGTCATGATTAAATTCTGCAGTGACTGCACCCTAAACATAAACTCAAATATTGCCACAAAGGGATGTTTTTTCCACTGCGTTGAGTTTTCAGTATGAAACCTACCATTTTACAATTGAGTATGTTCATTTTTGTCTAAGAAACTAAAGAACTTTCAGATTTTTTCAAGACTTTGGTATTTGTAGAAGAAAATGAGTGTGGTAACGTGATGTTGGAGTTGGTATATTTCAAGCATGTTTCTCTGTTGTTTTCTTCAGAAGTAAGCACATAATTATGCCTAACATCTCTGTTGTTTTCTTCAGAAGTAAGCACATAATTATGCCTAACACAGCTTTCCTTCTCATCAGAGTCAAACTTTTATAGAGAGAAAGAAATTTATGCTAGACATAAGCATAAACACTTTAATGTGATTTGGTTTTAACAGATTTCCTCCTTTTGTAGTTAGAATGAGATTGAAGATTATGTCTTCTACAAAGACTGTAGACTGGTCAAGTATTTCTTCTGTTGTGCATAAAAACCTTTTATTTTACTGGGGTCAATGCACAGCCTTTAAATTTCCAATCTGTAATTCTAGGCAATCGAGCATGGTGTGAAGCACTTAACATGGAAATGCTCACTTGAGGATTCTCTGAGCAGGCAGCAGACTCTCAGACTTCCTTGGTACCTTGAATGGCAATGCCCACCATGGCTGTGCTTTTCACAGCTGGAGTCTTCCCTCAGATCCTTAAAAAGGTTAATCCATCATCACAGGAAAATAATAGGAAATTAATTATTGCAGCCTCTGATAAACAAATCTGGCAGTAACTTTTGGGGAGCTGGCAGGGCCAGTCTAAGCACCAAGAGAATTCAGCCAGGGGAGACAGTCTCAGAGCATTAAGCAGTTCAGCTTCTCAGAATTCAGGAACTCTTCTATTTTAGAATTATTGACAGCAATTGCACCTGAACACCAAGTTCAGGCTGCACCAGCATCAAGAATAGGAACTTGAAATTACTCCAGAATGATTATCACTGATGGATACGGAATATAACAGCCAGAGGTGATAGAGATATTGCAGAGGCTGAAAAGAAAGTGGCTCACATCACAAGTCCTAGGATGCTCATTTGCTCTGCTGCTAGAAAGAACAGAAGCTACTTTGCATTTCTCCTTTTCCAAAGCCATCCAAGATGTTGCTTGGTCAGAGTTGAAGTGAAAGTAGTGCTGATATGAGTTAGAAGTACTTTGGATGATTGTCAGGGAAAATGTTAGGGCTCTGAACATCTTCTTTCCTACAAGAACAGAAGCCCAATTCAGCATCAGCTAAAACCTCATTTTCATACAGTTGGAGTTAGAGATTCAACGTTAAATGAAGGCATCGTTCCTCAATAGTTTTAACGGTATGACAAGCACAAAAATGATGAGATAAGAGGCAGATATAAGTGACAATCTTGCAACTAAATCTGCTCTAATCTACTTGAGTGTAAATCTACTTCAGCTGCATAGCTCTTGGGAGTGATTCTAGAATGAGAAAACACAATTTCACCCCACTATACTCTTTTGTTGTTGTGTCTTTTTCTTTGTGATTTTTTACCTTGTAGTCACAGCACATAAGGTGAAATGGTAAATTGTATATTCTCAGAATTGTGTATTCCCAAGGACTTTTCTGTCTGTAAAGCTGCAATGTGATCAGGCATAGGAGGTACAGTCGATAACCCATGCTAGTAAAACAGAAGCAAACAGAGTGATGAAAGATTTCAATAATGATCCTCTAACTGCTGGGGCCAAAGGCAAATCCCATGAATTACTAAGGACTTCTGATCTCAGTTTCCAGCAAGTGCCTAAAGCAGTTGTGGCAATCCTGCCATTGCTTGGATAGCGGTGAGAATAAACAGACTTGTGAAGGGACCAGGAGCAGAAAGTCTCTTTATACCAGGATTATTAAAAAGTTCTTCCTTCTATTGTGCACACTGGTTTTAGGCGTAGAATCAAAACACTGCAGGTTTTGTCTGGCCCTGGAAGCAGTTGCTGGGATGTTTGCAGCTCTGCTCCAGCCACAGCCAAGGGCTGGTGAAGGAAGCAGAGAGTTGGGATGCCTGGGATGGGAAGAGGACATGGATGCAATATCAGTCCTCCTACTCATGGAACAGTTTGTCAGATGTTATAGAAGGATAATGAGATGATTTGCTCTTGCAATTAAGGGATAACATCTCATTATTGTGTGAATATTAAGAAAAGCTTTAGTGATATATAGTTATATTATTGTAGTTTAGATGTCCTCTGTTCTCCCCATAGCTCCCTTTTCCCCTATATTGTGACCATCAGACAGCCGGGGTTGTCTAGGACAGGTAAAAAGAAGGTGTACACATGTGCCCCTTGCATGGGGCAGTTGGGAATGGAAAAGCTTCTTGCTTAGGGTATGTGGCACGGCAACACCTGACCTCCAATCAAATCACAAATAAGCAGTCTCCACTGATAAATGGCAAAGAAAAGCTGACTGACAGACTTAGGGCGGAGCCAGGGCTGGCTGATGCAACCCCAGGAGTTCAAAAGACTGAGCATCCGGCCATGAACGAAAAAGGGGGAGAAGTAAAATAGAGAAGGCAGGAGGCTTTTTCTCCATTTAATGCCTTTAAAAATGATCAGCTCAAGGTTGGGAGGCTCGGTGGGTCCGTGGTTTCGTCGTCTTCGTCGCTCCCAAGATGACTTGGAGAAGGAGGGATGTGCTGGTTTGTACACTAGGAGGCAGAGCTGGGGGGTGCAGCACTTACGACGGTATACCACCTCATGTTACAATTTTCGGGTGTTGCCGTCCCGGTCTTCTGGCTCCAGCTGAGGTCTTAGCTCAGGGCAAGAGGCAACAAAGGTTCTCAGCATCTCTGCAGGCTTGGTACTTTGTTCCTCACGTCCAGACATCACTTTGATCTCTTAATTCTGCGTTGGCTCGTTGTTTTTGGGCTCTTTTCGCTAAGTTTGGTGGGGCGGCTTCCCATGGCATGCTGGTTCCGAAGTTATTTTGCATGCCCTCTGATGTCCGTCCCCGTCGCCCCCCCGTCCCCCCCCATGTCCCCTTTTCACTGTCCGAGGAGAAGGGCTATCAACTTAGGAAGAGAAGGGCTATCAACTTAGCTTTAGGCAGGGCCATAGTGATACAAAAGGAGTAGTTAACGAAAACGACCGGTGACTACAATAACAAACAGGTAGAACTCCACCTCGGCAGCAACTGGTTTAGCCTGTTCACTCTGCGACCTTTTTTAAAAATTGGCAGCTTTTTTTTACTTATAACAAGAAGGAACTAGAGGACTGTGAGTATACGTGTGGTATCCATGAGGGCAGTTCCCAGCGCTGTGAAGTTTTCTTTATATAGCCCTTTTGTTGTATTTTTTTCAAGGTTTAATAAACCTTTTTTAATTTTCATAGTGAGCAGTTGTTTCTCACAATGGGCACTCGTGCCCGGGATATAAAGCCTCTTTGTCCATGACCCAGGAGATTTAGGGCGAATGGCGCCGCTGCTGATTTTAGCAGATTGAACGACTTCCCTTGGGACCATCAGTGATTGCAGGTAAACCTGGGGACTACAAAGGACTATATAATGAAAAAGAAGAAGGAGAAGGATCTAGAGGATTGTCAGTATACGTGTGTGTATGCCCAAAGTGCGAGTGAAGTAGTTTTGGGAGTGCGCTTATGGTAAAAGATCCTCATAATTATTTTGGCCAGAAAATAGTTCCGTAATTCCAGTATATGAATTCATGTGAGCTTCACATTATATACGGATCCATCCTGGTCTGTTGAAGCTTCGGGATAGTGGACAGTTGGAAACAGGGCGGGACGTGTAAGAGAAGAAGGGGGGAACCCTGGCACTGGCAAGATGCTTGTAGAAGAAGGGCTGCAATGCGGCAGGTGGGATGCATAAAAGACAAAAGCAGGGACCCCCAGCCTGGCAGGACGCTTAAGATTAAGGGTGTGGAAAATGCATGTATTTTATGATTGGCTTTTCGCAAATATTAAAATGAATATTATATGTGTTGTGTTAGGAAGTAATGCTGTATTAATTCTCTTAAGTACTGTGTTAAATATAGTTTTAGGTTATAAAAATTGTTAAAATACAAACTATGCTATGTAAGATGCTTTGTTTAACAGAAAGGACTTGCAGCGAGATAGCAGCCAAAGGACACCTAAATCTTTCAGAGAAAGGGAATTTATTGCCTTCTTATCAGAAGAAACGAACTTCTTCCCGCCTTCAAGGCGCTACTAGGATTAGAAGGAAGAAGTTGACAATGACCAGACAGAATCTTGTGTTTGAATGCAATTAATGCATCATGCATGAAGTGTATGAATATGCAACAGGCTATTGTTCTTAAGGGTTAATCCTTTGTTAACGGGGGTCCCTTTTCGGGCTCGTGATGCCCAGAAAAAGGTACCCAGAAAAAGGTACCCGGACGTCCGTAACTCTTTGCTTTTATTGTCTCATATTGTCCTAATTTAAATTGTCCAAATTATTATTACTCTAATTGTATTACTATTTTTATAACCATTTTATTACTATTAAACTTTTAGCAATTTCATAAGCAAGCGATTGGCGTTTTTCACAAGGGATTTGTAAGAGCTCAAGAGCACTTGGAGGTCACCAAGTTGAGAGCCACAGTGTTAAAGTGATAGCAAAAATCACCATTTAGCAGAAAATGGCTTGTGTCGGGACGGGTAGTTGAGGTAACTTTCCCAGCCCACGGACGGCGGTGGGAGGGAAGGACCGTGTGGCTGCTCCACATGGAGCACCGATGTACTGAGTGCTGTAAGCTCCTGGTGCGCAAGTTGCACAATAACTTGCAGATCTTATCAGCCGAGGTGCGCCTGACCACGGTGACTTAGTGGTGCCCAGCACTGGTGGGGCCGCCACTCAGGAGGAGTGTGCAGGTTCCCTGGGCAGGGGCTGCTGGAGAGGGCGAGCAGGGTTTCACGGAGCCACTGCAGTGGTTCTCCCGATGAGTGGGCGTGGACATGGCCAAGGGCCAAGTTTGCATAGAGTGGTGTCTGCTGCCGTGCAGGGCGCAGAGAGTCCCCACCCCGCGGCTCCTCTGTAGAGCTGTGGGTGGGATCGAGATGCCACGTAGATGATGGCGCCCGGAGACGGCGGGGGACCATGGGCACTGGGAGGGCTGCCGGTGGTGGCTTTCGCCGAATGCACGGAGTTTCCGAGCCAGAGGCCGAGTGGGCCCCTGTGGGCGGTAGTAGGTGCGGAGAGTGTCTGGTGCGCGCTGGCCCAGTGGGGACAGGGGAAGACTGATGGAGGCGCGATGCCGAAGTTGTGTGCAGTGCTGTTGGCGGTCAGAGAGTGGCTGGAGCACGGGGTTCGCCATGGCTGTGTTTCGTGTCAGGTACAAACAGGCAATGTATGTGTTTGTGATTGCGATATGTGAGGAGACCGACAGTGAGACAGTTGTAAATTCTAATAATAACTGAGGAATATAAAACATGGAAGAAGGCCTTTGAACCTATCTTTTGTTTGCAATTAACCCTGGTTGATTTAGGAGCATTGGAATTAAAGCTTTAAGGTTGTTGCTTTTTTGCTTGTAGTTAATCCTTAAAGAGTTCTGCAATAATAACCTTTTAAAGTATAGTTTTAGAATATTACTTGTATCCTTGAAACTATAGATTTGGAATATATATAAAGGAAACATGCATATCTGACGCCTTAATAAAGCAGAGAAAAACAGCTTGAGAAAGGAAGAATAACATCACCTCAAGGATTTATGGTTTTGACCAAGGGAAGCTGGACATCACTGTTATGAGATTTATAGTCGCTGCAATTAAAAGGTGGACCCACATCTGGGGACCTGGACTCCACCAGATGGGATCTGTCTTTCTTCTTTTGGAAACTGGACCACCACCATCTGGGGATACTCCTTTTGGGATACATCCTGAGAAAAACTAAATCACAATAGTGTATAGACTTGTGACATAAAAATTGGGAAACAGAAATTGCTGATGAGTAAAAATTGGAATAGAAACTGCTGAGAAAGCTGATGAGTACCCCTATAAATACCTGTAACCCTCAACTATCGGTGTGCAGTTGGAGGGAAAACTTCCCCCACTGTACCCAGCTCTGTATTGCTCATTCTTTACCATATTAATTAATGAATTGATTGCTGCTTGAATATTGGCCTAGTCAAGCTTCTTATTCATAACAGCTCCTCTGTGGAGCCGTGGGATTGGGACGCCACATGGGCGATGGTGCCCGGCGGTGGCGGAAGGGCTGCTGACAGCGGCTTTCTCCAAGTGCACGGGGTTTCCAGGCCGGGAACCGCGCGGGCCTGCATGGGTTGTAGCAAGCCAAGAATGTCCGGTGCAGTGGCTTTCAGCGGTTCTGACCCAAATGAGTGTGACCGCAGTCATCTGACGCACTGGAGCCCAGGGCTGCCAGCAGCAAAATCTACATTTGTGGACATGGGGAGTTTGGAGGCACTGGACTGACGGCGCCAAGTGCCTTTGAGCTCGGCGCTGCTAGTGGGGGGGAAGGGCGTTAGAGCTCGGAGGTCTATCGGTGAGGGCTGCCGGCGATGGGACACGCTCTTTTGTGGACGAGACATTCAGAGGTGTGGTGCCACCAGGGTAGCAAGCGGGCTCAGCTGTGTAACCTTGCGAATCACAGCAGTCACCAGCCTGGTGGCAATGCCGTGGGACGTGTTCTGCGTAGTGATTTGCTGAAACAAACTCCACAACTTTTGTGAAAGCTGTAAAGCCGATATGTTTATTACTGTGCTGGACACGTGGGAATCGTTCCCCTAAACAGGACATGCGTGCCTCTGGGAACTCCAGGCCCTTTTTCATCTCCCTCTCAAATACATATGCGTGTGATTTCACACTAGGTTCATACATATTCATTCTACTGATTTTGCATGATATTTGTGAAAAATGCCAATCGCTTGCTTTTGAAATTGCTAAAAGTTTAATAGTAATAAAATGGTTATAAAAATAGAATACAATTAGAGTAATATAATTTGGACAATTTAAATTAGGACAATATGAGACAATAAAAGCAAGAGTTACGGACGTCCGGGTACCTTTTTCTGGGCATCACGAGCCCGAAAAGGGACCCCCGTTAACAAAGGATTAACCCTTAAGAACAATAGCCTGTTGCATATTCATACACTTCATGCATGATGCATTAATTGCATTCAAACACAAGATTCTGTCTGGTCATTGTCAACTTCTTCCTTCTAATCCTAGTAGCGCCTTGAAGGCGGGAAGAAGTTCGTTTCTTCTGATAAGAAGGCAATAAATTCCCTTTCTCTGAAAGATTTAGGTGTCCTTTGGCTGCTATCTCGCTGCAAGTCCTTTCTGTTAAAACAAAGCATCTTACATAGCATAGTTTGTATTTTAACAATTTTTATAACCTAAAACTATAATTAACACAGTACTAAGAGAATTAATACAGCATTACTTCCTAACACAACACATATAATATTCATTTTAATATTTGCGAAAAGCCAATCATAAAATACATGCATTTTTCACAATATTTGCCGCTTATTTTTTCTTTATCAGAAAGAATTCCTGGTGTTATGAACAAAAATCTGACAATTTTTTTGTGAGGAAAAAAAGGTTACAAAAACTAATCAGACCAAGATTGCTGCTGGGGTGCTGTTTTACTTTGTCACGATAATCACGAGTCGTTATAGTTAATGGTTCTCCTTTGTATCAGTAAAGGCCCTGGCCAAGGTGGAGTTAATAGCTCTCTCTCCCCGCCCCGCCCCCCCCCCGTGAGGAGAAAAGATGAAACATGGAGGAGAGACATGCAAATTAACTCCAGGACCAGCATGCCATGAGAAGCTACCTGCTCAAACGTACTGAGAAAACCCCTAAAATAACAAGCCAAAATAAAGTTAGGAAATTAGAGCAATGTCTAGATGTGAGGAGCAGAGTGCTGGGCCTGCAGAGATGCTGAAAACCTTCGTTGTTCCTCATCCTGAGAGAGCCCCCGGGCCGGGTCTCGGGGGGGGGCGAGAGTTGGGACCAATCGAAGATCTGGGTCATGCCCAACAGACTCCCCCCGAGGATCGGACCCCCCGGCTCGGCCCCTAGTGGACAAAGCTGTGCATATCCCCTCCTGCAAGCCACCCTGGGAAACCCAACGGAGACTGCAGACTCATCGAGCGCCCCATCCTGAGCTGATCACTTTTAATAAAGGTATTAAAAAGGAGAAAAAGTCTCCTTGCCCTGTTTATTTCACCTGGGTCATTTTGACCCTGCTTTCTGTAGCAGCCTCTCTGTTTCAGAGTTCAAGCGCCATCCCCCCCACCTTATCTCTGTCCTTCATCTGAAGCAGTTGCTTAGAGCATAGGCTTTTATGAGAACAGGCAGTCAGACTAAACAGCTATGTTTGCAAGCTACAGACTCTATTCAAAGAAATCAAAGATGTACATTTCACCTAAATCAAAATGGATTTCTACTCTGGAAAATTTCCACTCTTGTCTCAGTAGAGACCACTAAGAGTCAAAAACTTATAGTTATGCAAGAGCTTCTCCAGAGCCCACCAGTGTGGGGATGACCAGAATGCAGAGCAGGAGCAGACCAGTGCAGGGACTGGCGGCCAGCCCAGGCCAAACACAATTCCTCCGCGGCGGTGTGCTGTGATTGGCTCCAGGTCCACTGAAAAAAAAACCCTCCAGCAGGCAGGTGGCCCAGCCCCGCACGAGCAGTGGCAAGTGTTACAACCCCCAGGCAAGCAGGTCTTGCTGAATCCCAAGGCCAAGGGAGAGGTGGGACATATGAAACCCCGCCCTTCCCCAGGAGCGGGCTTGGGAGATACGAATAATTGTAATTGAGGCCGCCACAGCCCGCAGCAACTTGGGGTGTCGCCGGGGGCGGGAGCTGTGCCCAAAGAGGCTGGCCAGGGTATCAGAGCTGCAAAAAACTCGAGATGACATCAGCGTGAGAGACGTGTGAACACAAGAGCACCACGAGAGTGGCTTAGGCAGCTTGCTTCACTGGCGTTCCTAGAATATCGTTGTGCTTGTTGCTTTCAAGAAAGGGCAAAGGCTCCTTCCTCCTTTCCTTCCCGTCCTTTCCTCCTTCCTTCTTCCTTCTTTCCGTCCTTCCTTCCTTCCTTCTTCCTTCCTTCCTTCCTTCTTCCTTCCTTCCTTCCTTCCTTCCTTCCTTCCGCCTTCCTGCCTTACCTTCCTTCTTCCTTCCTCTCCTTCCTTCCTTCCGTCCTTCCTTCCTTCCTTCCTTCCTTCCTTCCTTCCTTCCTTCCTTCCTTCCTTCCTTCCTTCCTTCCTCCTTCCTTCCTTCTTCCTTCCTTCCTTCCTTCCTTCCTTCCTTCCTTCCTTCCTTCCTTCCTTCCTTCCTTCCTTCCTTCCTTCCTTCCTTCCTTCCTTCCTCCTTCCTTCCTTCCTTCCTTCCTTCCTTCCTTCCTTCCTTCCTTCCTTCCTTCCTTCCTTCCTTCCTTCCTTCTTCCTTCCTTCCTTCCTTCCTTCCTCCTCCTTCCCTCCCTCCTCCTTCCTCCTCCCTCCCTCCCTCCCTCCTCCCCTCCCTTCCTTTTTTTCTTGCTTCTTTTTCCTTCCTCCCTCGCTCCATTCCACCACTTCCTTCCCTTCTCTCTCTCTTCTTTTAACTAATCAAGGAGACAGGTTCTGTCAAAGGAACTGGTAGGTATTTCAAAGCACCCCCTTTTTAGTAAAAAGGTAAGAGGTATCCCTTGACAAAACAACAGTATAGGGGTGAAAGGGGTAGAGCATACCATAACCTATTTATTACTTTTGAGCAGTGCATTTGTAGGGATTTCTTGTTCACTGTCACTTATTTGGATGTTGTACGTTACTGGTAAGTTTTGTTTGCAGATCCAGTTGTGATTGATGTTGTGGGATGGGTTGGGAGGCCTCTGCTAGCATTCTGCTTTCATTGGTGTGTTTGGGGTCACTTCATTTGCGAACTTGCAGGGCTTTCAGGGGAAAGCAGTTTCCAGGTACCTTGTAGAGACTTTGCAAAGGGGTGCTGTGGGCAGCATTACATCTTAGTAGTGTTGGAGCCAAGCTGTTCTCTCTTTGTGGGGGCTTTGATGGACTGCCTGATTGTGTAGAATGGGTTAGGCAGTGCAAGTACTAGTTCAATGGGAATCTTTGTGTTGTGTTTATAAGTGCTGTTCATTGTATCAGAAATCCTCTTAAATTTTATCTGGCAAGGGAGAAGGGATGCCCTCTTGTTTGAGTAGCTGGGGGAAGAGGACTTGAGTTTAGTTTTTGTGTTGCCCTCTTCTGAGAGGATGCAGCGGATCTGTACTTAGCCTTAGAAGAGTGGAGGTACAGGGTGAGACATGTTGATGTGTGCCATGGGAACATTTAAAGTTTGAGGGTTTGGTGCCTCTTCATTTCAAAGTCTTCAGCCTTGTCTGCTGGGAAATGGCCTCAATGTTTTCATCATTCTGGTGGCGGGTGGCAGCCGGTGCTGTGCCTTGATCCCTCTCTTTTCAGTGTTTTTCCTTCTGGTTCTGGCTTGTGTTCATTTCAAGGGAAAGGCCTCTTTTCCTTGTGAGGGAGATAAGCCAAATTTTTATGCTTGTTATGCTGAAGTTGTACTTTTTAGGAGGGGTGCTGGTCCAAGTCTCCACAGTCTGAATAAATAGCCTCTCTTTTATGCCAATCAGGCCCCTGCGGGAGGACGGAACAAGTGCTCCATTTTGTGCCCTCCCAGTGTCGTGGGGTAAGAGATGGGGGACAGGAGTCCAACATAGTCTTTCTTTAACCTTTCCTTTAAAACAACACTGTCAGATCCCACCCCAAAGGCACAGAGGATAAAATACTACAGTGTAGCAACAAACAG